>JABASF010002034.1:0-17332 GCA_019776145.1 Harlomillsia oculata
GGTAGGTTGAACATTCGAGGATTCATTGAGCTTGAATTTGATTTTTAGTGGCTCAAGATTGGTGCGAATATCAAGAATTTCTCATTCTCACTAAGCGCAATTGCATTCCACTTAGGACTTACAGGTACGTTTAAATTACTTTATTATCCTATAAATCTCGGGCTGGGGCGAAAAACACCTATATATATATATGGAATATCGAATAATGCAAGTCATGAGTCATAAGATTAGATAAGAAATGATCGCCTCATTAGGTGTTTTCCCCCCAGTAGGAAAAATATGAAAATATATATTGAAGAGTGAGAAGTGGTTAGATAATGTATTTGTATGGTTTTGATTTTGATTGATGAATTTTCAGGAATGTTTGGTGTGTACGGCATTTTCTGGTGGAAACTAACCATGTTTGAAGCTTTAAAGTGGATGATGGCACCTGGAGCTGTCGCATTTATTGGAGGACATCGACTGCTGTGTCAGATTTCGGAGCGACGTAAAGCATCATAGTCAGCTATTGTATTTCATATTTAAAACTATTAGGTTCTTGATGTAATTCCTAATGAAAACCATTCCTGTTGAACTATTGTAATTTAAAAGTAATATTAAACAAGATTTGGTATATTTGTTCGGTTTTTGGTACCATGTTGTTCTGTTAATTGAACGCATTGCTGTTAAAAAATCTTCTCTTTCTTTAACTTTATGCACCCGACTTGAAAATGTTTCCATATTTAAAAATCATACATTTTCATCATCATTTAGTTCTGACTGATCAAATATAATAAAAAATGAAACTCTGTTAGCCTGTTATTCTAAAGGTGGAAAATAAAATGATTTGTTTTGATTGAAAATGAAAAAGGTCAACCCGAAGGCTTTGTACGATCTTTAGTGCATAGTGCTCATGGGTATTAATTAATAGTACAGTGTTGTGTACAGTAAAGTAATTTGCAGCTTCCTTGAGTCGAAAAAAAACTCAAAAAATGTCTTGAGGATTATTAATTATTATGGAAAAGTCTTATTAAAGAAAAGTGGAGTGTGGAAGAGTGCACCAGGTCAGGTCTGGGCCGAAAGCTGAAAGTCTGGGCAAACTTTATGGCCTACAGATTTGTTGGGCTAGGTTATGACATGACTATGACATGAGTTATGACTGGGCTGAAAGTCCGGGCTAACTTTATGAATGCGTTTGAGTTGTTGGTGGTTTTTTGAATTGTCAGTTTCTTATTCTTGTCTGATCCGATACGAACCTCCCTACTTTTATGATGTGTCTGATCACAGGTACGATCTAAAATCTATGATGTGCGGAAAAAGATCAGATATGTTGACGAAAATCATTTTCAAGCATAAACATAAAAAAGCAAAATTGGAATCTTGGGTCATAATAATAAATTAATAATTGTCAGAAAAGCACAAGACACCACTACCAAAGCTTACTATTGGCTGTCATGTTTGGTTAATAAAACGTTGACAAAATTCTTATGATATGAGAGACATGAAAGACTACGCTTTACGTGTTCTCTTCGTTAACTTCCTTGCGGAGTTACCGGGTAGGGTATAGCTAATAGCTTAATCAAACTCGTACGCCGTACGCCGTAGCCGTACCGTACCCCTTTCGTCGAATATGAAAGGACGAAAGATTACCCTGACAGCGCATTTGTTTGATCAACATCAACACTTCATTCATTGAGGCGGATGCGGATGGATTGATATATGTACCATCGTATATTTTTTGATCCCATTGTTATTGTTAATATAATATTTATAATTCAGTTGGGATTGGGAGTTGGGAGTTGGGATTTACGTTGTAATTTGCTTGAAAATCGTCAAACTTCGATAACCAAATAACCATGCCGGCTGAACTCTTTGTAAGAATTTATGGAGCTTTGATTTTGTGAAGTGAACACATTTTGCGGTTGATGCAGTTAACACTACTTACTTTGAAATTGGAATATGGAATGTTTGTTATTTTAGAGACACAATGGAAGAACATATCGAAAACAGAAGATGGAAGAGAGTGTAGAACGATTGAAAATACTTCAAGGTGTCGTTGGCGTTATGGTCACTACTGAAAACTGTAAGATTCGTCGTAAGAATATTAACTTCACTCTTTTAATATGATTTGTACATATATAGGATGAGAGACCCTTGACATTTTTTGTAAACAGGGATTATGCTAATGTCCACCTTTGACGAGAAGATGACAATGTTCTATCAAAAGGAAATGAAGGAGATTGAGACTTTGGGAACAGCTCTTATTCGAGACAGTGAACCGGACAATGGAGTGAGGTATATGACACTTCAATTCGGGTCAAAGGAAATTCTACTCGCAATTGGTACTTAATTTGGTTAAAGCCTTATCATTATCATATATCATGGATACTTAAAAAACTAGACGTATCTATTCAACTGATGCCATGTTTTTAATTTTCATAACTTTCACTTTCAGGTAGTGACCACCGTGTTCTGGTTGTTTACAAGCCACCGGAATGATGCTCTATCTGCTTTTTCTATCGAGAATCGCGTTAGTTTATTCATGTATGACTGAAACTTTTCATATATGAAGGAAGAATCCATGCAGAAATAAAAATACGAGTACAAAGTCAAAGTCTAGTGATATGTTCGCTGTTCTTGAAGTTGTTTATTATCACTAACTTTTAGTTTAATTAACTCCAAGTGCATCGTCCCACAAAAGGGAAAGTGAAAGGACATGCGGGAAAGAAAAATATAGAACGAGTTCGTCGGCTAAGCTTGAGTATGTCGTTAAGAATAAATTCCGATGTTCCCATTATTTTAAGAATTAGTTCCATGAGTGGGGAAAGTAGAAGTACCAAACTCTCATGTAGGAAAGAAAGGGGGCAGACGAGGATTGAAGAGATGAACCCCGTTTACGAGATTCTGTCAAAAGATTAAGAGATTAGCTTCGAAGAAAGATATGGAAATGGACCTGAACAGGAAAAGGGAAAGAATGTTGTGATAACATGACCTCGCATAACATAACTTTTTACTCTCTTTTTCCCTCAATGAAGTTTTCCTCTGGAGCACCGATCACACCGATTACTTTTGTAGTATAGTTATGAGCAACTTTCCTTCGTGGACATCAGCGTTCACGAGTGTCTCAAATTCTCTTTGTCGTTTATTTGACATCGTTTCTGTTCACTTTTGCATTTGCAAGAATCCATTGTATACTCTACTATATATACCTTTCCCTTTCCCTTCCACTTACAATGCTTCTGCAATGCAATTGTTCCTATTGAATCCCTGGAGTTGACTTTTAGACTTGGTAATCAAACGACTTCACTTTCTTCTAGACCGATTGAACGATTGGACGTACCTAAAAATGTCTGTAGACAAATATTTACTTCGTTGTCTCTCGCATCTTTAAATTGGTCGCTGAGACCGACTGAGTACTTCCGTATAAAATAATTTTACAGCGTAGTAATGAAGTCAAATTGTTAGACGTAATAAATCTGGTCAGCAGAGCATTGGCTTTAGGCTTCATCCTAACTCCCACTCTTATATCAAATAAGCTGAGTGAGTTTGAAGAGAAAGACAAAGCAACTTTCTCTTACCATTTTATTTTCCCAAAGTAATGCTTTACAAAACCACGATAATAGATTACATTTAGTGATAGCTGAGGACAAAGACAACTCGAATTTTTACGACAGTGCCACAGCAGCGCAATTCTTGTCTACAACATTGCGTTACTCTTACTGTATATTCGAAATTCTGTGTACCATTGCCATTTCAAATTCTTTATACTCTTGTCTTGAGTCTTGAATAATAAATAAACGTTAGTAATAAGAAAGAAATATCGTACGTACGGTACGGTAACGGTACACCATTCACAAAAAAAAACTGTCACACCTTTTGACTGTTTTGACATCATCAACTTATATTTTGTCACACCACATTTCAAGTTGCAAAACTAATCATTTTTAGCAGATTCGTAGATAAAAAAGTATTGAAGATATTTGAAATATTCAAGTCAACTTCATGGTCCGTGCTTTTGCTCTCCTTTTTGGTAATCGGTATACTCATCGGGGCCAAAAACCCGATTCGGAAGTGTAACCCCGGAATCATTGAACCTTAGCTTGTCCTGGATTATTTGCCTTTACCGACAGAGGTTGAAGCATTATCCAAATTCATGCAGCGAAGTCGTAACAACGTTCACTGCGTGGGTCCATTGGAGTTTTGGAGTCTCCTGTATAATCTACGGTCCCATCAGAAAGACACTTGGTTGGCGTCACCTCCTTTGAATGTTCGTGTCGGTCCTCAATTCAATCTACCTTTTTGAATGGGTCTAGTCAAGTTACATAGTCGAGGTTCCTTTCGTTCCGCTTCATGCTCCCGAGTTTCTTTCTCTTCCTTCCGTTCACTCGACTCTACTCGATATCAAATTCTGGATTGGGGCAACGAGAGGAAAGTTGAGAGGTCTTCTTTCTTGCTTCCCGTAGCTTGCACATTTCACTGCACAGACAGCAACGCTAAAGGCAACAGCTCTTCGTCGTTTCGTTTCTCTCCTCTTTGCTTCTCGACGATGAACTCTCAGTTGTATTATACGCTGTGTTGTTCTTTTGCTTGTGGTAGGCAAGCTGCAAAGCAAACGCAAATAGAAAAAGACGTTCAGTCGTCTCCTGGCATTCCCACTGATCGTTCTTCTTGAGTTGATCGTCGACAAATCTGAAATAACGTTTCAAACGCTGAGAAATGTCACGGAACGTTTACTTTTAGTATTACCTCAATCTTAGCCATTATTCATGTCTTTTGATTAAAAAAAGAATCCTTTGGGCAAATATAGACGTTTCAAAACACTCTTTAAGTCCAGTCAATTAGGTAGTGGGCCAATATTATAGTACCTGAGTCATTAATTAGAGTAAATACTAATCTAGTCATTTACTGACATGACATGAATGGAGCAGAAATGGAACCTGCTTATTCAGGATAAGCAAAGTCACATTTACAAAAGTGATTAAGAACTTAATACGTATTTATGTTTAAGCTCTCGACTTGAAATCAACACACGCATAGGCACATTCAATCACACGTCTAGTTCGAATCCCGACTTCAAAAAGCATATGTTCCTAGATTTTCTGAGTGAAAGCACGAAAGCAGTATAAAAAGCCAAAAGCACGTTCAGTGTGGTCGAGCAGTGCAGTCGTGCAGTGTAGTGCGTGTACATGAAACTGTGATGGTTTTTGCATGCACTGGGGCATAGTGAGTGAACTTTTACCAGGAAGAGAGGTGCATCTTCCTGTTTACTGCGTTACATTCACGAACAATCATGATATACTGGACATTGTGAAAAGAGTAACGCTCCACAAGGCTCTTGCCAAAAAAAGAAAGCACAAAACACACTCGTTGCACTCTCTCTCTCTCTCACACCAAATGTTTCTATCTTGAAGGCTCTAGGAGTCGACAAAGTTTCCTTTTCCGTGACTTGACTTCACTCTTCTTCATTTTATTACGCGAACGTCGACAGGTCACTCACATGAATAACGCCCGTGAACCAAAGTGTATTTTGTGTCCCAAAAGGCCCTACAAATTTTGAACGTGTAGTACACACAGAAGAAACCACTAAACATAAAAACATATTACAAAATGAAAAAACACATCCTTTGATTTGATTTTTTCTCATCTTTTTCATCTTTAACTTTTGCTGTCACTCGTTTCTGACTGGAGTCTTTTGTAGTACAGTTCAATTTATTTGAAACTCCGACATAATGTTTACTATTTTTTGTGTCTTGCCAGTCAGAGTTCGTCAGTCGAGGTGATCTTTCCTATCTTCGAATAAAGTACGTCTTCAGAGAAAGAACGGCACCACAAGAAAGTATCAATAATATTTTTATGCTTTCGTAAAAACTACCATTTTGCCCTTACTACGAAAGGAAATTGAATTAAACTCGCAAAAGAGCGTGTGTGAAGTGAGTCTGAAAGTTATTGCTACAAGTTTTATGAAAGCGTTGTTAAACGAAAGAAATGGAAAAGTTACAATGTGACGATTTGAGTCTGAGTTCATCGTATCTCGATTTCTGACATGAACTAACAAGTTAGTAAGTGTGAGACGTGTCGATGTGTGAGTGAGACGAGGTCAAAGTTTCTCACCTATAAACTTGACTAGTACTATAGTAAAAGTAAAAGTGTTGAAAATCCCATGTTCCCCGTGAGTCTGAAATTGTGCGTGAAATCATCCTCGTACTCACAAAGTTATCATAAGAGTGATGATGCACTCTAAACTTCGTCGACGGCACACTTGGCCGGTAGAGTTGATTGATATTGAATCCGCTCTCTTGTCTGAAGAAGACCATCAGGCCACGGAAGATGTGGGCAACAGCCGTAATAACCATGAAGACAATGACAAGGAAGCGACTAAAAATCGGATCATTGAGAACCATTACCATTCAAAGGATTTGCACTTGGATCTCTCCAGAAATGTTTGCACGTGTCATGGAATCGCTCATGATCCCATTCCAATCCCAAAGCCTCCTGCATTTAAAGCCACTTCAAATCGAAATAATAGCTTTGGTGGATTGAGAATGGAACCTTCTGAAATTCTTATTCCCAACAAAGTCAAAGGTGAGTATAAAAATACTAAAGAAAAAACCCTTTATTTTACGTTCTGAACAAAGTATAGAAGCTTACTTTTAGTGTAACACTAAACAAGTTCAGGAACTATTAAAATGAAAGCTTCCACTGTTATTGTTTGTTACTTTGCTCAAATTCCTTTTATACTACATTATAGGCTATAGGGCTATAGGGTACCTTTAATCTTAAATGAAACAATGTCGACAGCAATGTAAAAATGTACAAAAACATACGCGCACGTGCTTTGACTTAATTTTTACGCAAATCATTAAGACATCATCGCACCATCGATCTCATATTCAGTCAAATTGAATCATTTCTACTCAAAGTCACCAAGAAGTATAGCTGGAGAACTCAGTTACTTGTACAGTTTTATAAGAACAACCCAAGTCGTGTATAAAGGCAAATTGATAGTGTGCTGAAGTTGGAAAGGTTTGACTTGATTCCGCCTTCCCATTTATTTTAGCACTGTTTTACAAGTCACGGGAGACTATGAGAAAAGATCGCAGTCGAAGCTCCTTATTCACTCGTCGTTTCAGCTTTTTGGCGTCACAAAGTAAATTGTCAAAGTTTTCTGTGGACTTGAGGCAAAAGCGAAAAGCACCTCCGCCAATTCTTCAAAGACAGTCTACTTACTTAAAACTTAGACGTGCCTGTTAAATATCTGCCTCTGGTCTGTCTCCCTTTAGGCTCAATTCGCTCAATACACTTTTGAACCTAGCCCAGCTCGAATCTGTGTATCATGAAACTTTCAAAATGGTAGTTTGCAAAATGAACTTGGTTGGAATGCCGGAAGATTTTATTTGTGTGTTTTGCAAATTACAAGGGTATTTAATGGTTAATTTAGGTAGATTTAGGTATATTATGTGGTATGGTATATGCTCTTTTTGTGAAAATGCATTAAATTGTGATATTCATAGATGCAGAAAGGATTTCTACACAATTTAAGCCAATTCAAGACAAGTTCAGCTTTCTTACAAAGAAGAACAAAGACTCGAGAAAAAAATGCGAGAAAAAATCGGATCGAAATCACAATTGCTCCCAACACCAACATTCGACATTGTACGAAGTGAAGAGCATCAGTCCGACGGGTGAGTCAAGTGAAGCGACAGTGAAGTCAGATAGCAATAACTACGTGTTCTGTGCCAGTAGTAATAATCCTACACCGAGTCACACAAGTACAAACAGTAGTCGGAACATGAGCAGCAGTGGTTGTTGCTCTAGTAAAAGTCGGAGTGGAGGTAAAACAACCACGTTGATCAATGCCAACAGCATTTTGACAGGGACGTTGGCAGATTGCATGAACAATGAAACAGAAGGGAAGATCCCATCTGCAAATGGGACGGCCACCGGTGCTCTCTCTTTGCAAGTGAATGCAGCCAATGGAGATGTCAAGAAAGTGATCACATTGTGGCAAAATTATTACCCTGAGGGACAGTGGGGTTGGATTGTTGTGTGCTGTACACTCATTATTCAAGCGATCAACCATGGTATGCAACTTAGCTTTTCCTCCTTCAGCGTCACTGTTGAAAGTCGATTCCATGTGGGGGAACCCGCTCTTCTTGGTAAGTTGTCACAATTCCAATCATGTTTATAAGTATTCTATTAACTCAGGCGATCAACGATTTAATGAAATCTGATATGTACGAGACAAAATTCTAACCACAACATTAAAGCATGAAAATGCAGTTTATCTGTCCGTTAGTAGAGACAAAACATTTTGCGAATGTCTGAATCGTCACTTTATAGAATTTATGCTGATGCGATATGTTTGCGAACGCAGAACCTTTCTGGCCTTTCTCTCGCGCCTCGTTCTCTTGAGCATCATCTTTAAAAACGGCAAAATGTAGCAAACACATGGTGAATAAAATACCACATGTTTCAAAATGCGACTCTTCTTAGAGATGTAACTTTTTGTCTTGTACACAAAAACTGAATATGGAAGTGAAAAGGAATCTCTTGAAATTACACGGGTGTAATTAATGTATCATCAGCCTGCGCCCAAGTGACAGCAGCCACATACGGTTTTGCTCTACACATTGCATTGGTTTGGCTTTCCGCTTTTGTTGTTTTGAAGAGCTCGTGCTCACTCCTTTCGTGTACGAGTTGTGTTTTTTGAGTCTTCTTCTTCGTCTTCTGTGACTTGTTCAAAGTTCACCACTGCTTGTTCTGTTTGGCAGAACCACCAAGTTTTCTTCTTCTGTCATCCCTTTCTTTTTTGTCTGCATGTACGGTTCTTTCTTAGGGCAAAACTACGAAAGCTCGGCGAGTGCAACAACAAAGTTATCAAAGTATTGCATCTACTCACATTCCTATCTAAAGTCTTATTGTCATATAAGGAGAGACGGTACAAATTACAACAACAAGAAGACGCGATGAAAGCTCTTCTACGATATTTTCCGCGTTGAGAGGACGACAGCAAAAGGACACACAGAAAGACAACATCACATTAACGTGGCATTCAAGGGATGTGAGTGTGAGTAAGGGACGAGCTCCAAAAATGTTTTCTATTATTTTACATATTATAAATTTTTGTCATTCTTTCAATGTTTTAAGTTGTATGTTGTCGTCGTCACTGTTGAGAGTAGCTCAACCCGAACTGTTTTGTTACATGAATGAGTGAGTTTTGTTTGTTTCTACATTGCACTTGGTGGCTTTTGTAACATGCCAATGCCCGAGCAAGAGAGAAGTGCAAGTCCTTATGCAGAGACAGCAGAGTCCCAGTTCCAGAACATAAAATACGTGTAATTCCTTTGATGGGAGGAGAGGATGGCAGGCCAGAGGGTGGATTTACGAAGATTCTGTCTCTCTCTGCGAGGTCCTTCGTCTTTGACTTGACTTGTGAGCTTTGCCACACATTATTGCCTGTGACAGCCTTGGGAATCGTTTCGGATGAGCTTGTTAGGAACTGAACAGAATGGCAAAACTTAACATAAAATCAACTCAACAACCAAGTCTTCTGGCTACGGAATAACAATTTTTTTTACTGTGTATGTGGCCATTGAAATGATGACCACTAAATTATTTCTTTCGTTGTATTTTGTTATGTATTCTTATTCACTTTCTTTTAACCCATCTCCACCCTCAAACTCACTGGGACGCATGCAATACTTATTTTCGTGTCATGTTTTTCTTTTGCGCAGTCTAAAACTGGTCAATTTTAGAAACTGCATTTCGCCATTTCGCGTCTTTATTTTTTCAAACTGCAGCATTATCAGCATCAACGTTCACATAAACTTTCATCTAATTCCGATCTCAGAACTCATAATGCAATAATGTTTATAGCGAAATGAGATTTTATTTTACGTTCCGTCTGCGATCATCAAAGAACGAGATAGAAGAGCAGAGCGCAAGACTATATACGACATTTGTGTGAAATCTTCTTTCCATGAGAATTACTCTTTTTCCTTCTTCACCGTCATGAGAATCAGACATTGCTATCCTTTCCTTTCATGAAAGTCAATGATAATCTGTTGAGGAATTCATGTGTACGACGCACTCAAATGGGCATGAAGATAGGTCAAGTGTGCACGTTATTGCTTCATGTTAGCAAATCCAGTGGCTACGATGTGCCTTCTTCGGAGACATGAATACTAATTTTACATGACAAGCATCTTCTTACGATCGGTCCCTTTTTAGATCCGAAAGCAATAGCTTCCCCACATTCTCGTCGACAGATGCTAATGTCCACGTCTATGGACTTGTGGACTGGTTTCGTCAAACTGCGTGGGATGCAGATGATTGTGATGAAAGCTATGTGACGATGACTTCAACATGAAAGGAAAGCAGCATATATAGCTTTTCATTTCACGGGGAATATCGGGTTAACTTTAGCTGACGATTACGAGAACGAACCGGTCATGTCGTCGTCAACGGAATTTCTTTTTTGCTCCCGAAACCTTAGTAGGCAAAGTCACGCCATATCTTCAAATTTTCTATACAACTTTGTGTTCTTGAATGCTGAGTAATACCTTTGAACCAAAAACTGTCATCTCCAGTTGATAGCATTAACTTTAACATTTCCGTTCCGACTCTGAGTTCAGGTTTATTACTTTCTTGAGGAGAAATGTCAAAAATTAATTTTGCAATGGCAACATTTTAGGAAGTGAAATGGTCGCTAAAAATTCCTGGTGAAGGAGCCACGCGTTGGTGTTTACAGTTTAAGTATTGTATAAACGAAAATGGAAACTACGCAGAGGAAAATCAGCAACAAATTGGCACTGTAGGCCAGAGCTTTTTCTATAGTTTGTCTCATCAAGTTCCAGTTGCATTCTTTCACAAGTAGTAGGAGGGTATGACCTTACATTGAGGGAAAAGCCAGAGCTCTGTGTTGTTTGTTTGGAGAAACGACGTGAGCTCACGTCATCAAAGTCAAGTTGGCATGGCCTCAGTCTCGTGGACTCATCCTCCGGTTGTGATAGTTAATAGGTTGAGCTCAGTTCTCCTCACATACATTACAAGTTTCCATTTCATTCAGTTACAGGGTCTACAGCGGAAAGTTTGTGTGCAACAGAAAATGCCCAGGAAGACGGGACACAAAGTCTGTCCTGTGAAATGTACAGCTCAAAAGCAGCGTGGAGAAAGAACTATATGAAGCCCATTGCACTTAATGGAGACGACAACGGCTTCGTAAAAGTTTATTTGGGCAAGGAGACAAGACAATATGATACGGATATGAGTCGCTCCAAATAAACAGAATGGAAGCAGATTGGAAATTACTACTATAACGCCAAAAGAGTTACAGGACAGGGAGGGAAACCCGGCAAAATATTTTCATTGTGGGTAACGGCAAAACTGACTAACAATTCTCATGACACCCTAACACGAGATGGAATGTTGCCTGCATTTACGATTTTTTTCCTGGCCCACCTCGCCATTTTTGCCGTTGCTTCCGCTTTCCCCACGTATATTTGGAGAAACAAGAAAGTATGACCATGAGGCTTTATCGTTCTGTAAAGACAGTAATCCAAAATGGAACAAGACTTTTGTGTTTCGCTCCAAGTTGTAGGTTGTAGCATAAAAATTATTGCATCTAAAGACTAGACCCAAATTCCGAAAAATCGGGTCGGAGGAAGCGTACAGAGTAGCGTTTTTTGTTATACACGGTCCTCTGGACTTGTGTAATTACGCTTTAAAAGCAATTGCGGATGTGAACGAATGAACTCTTGTAATGTAATTACTTGATGGACTAAATTCTCCAAATAAAATTGAAATGGTGACAGGAGAAATAGTGCTCGTTCTTCCCTTAAGCCTAATGCAAGAAACGTGTATGCCGTGCTCAGCTTGCGAAGCACGGGAAAACAAGGCAAGATTACTATCCGCTTGACGTTGAAGACATGTCTCATGTCGCATCGTAGTGTTTTGGCGAAAGGCGTGTAGTGTATTGAACGCTTGAGAGTGGGAAAGTCAATCGACAGCGAAAGGACATTAGCTCCGTGTGTCCCTTGTTCCGAGTTAATGGTTCATGTCGTCTGTTGATCTCAATCAATCCAACAGCTTCCGCTCGAGTGTCACATTTGTTCCAATAATGGTCGCTTGATACATATCTTCACATTCATTCACCCGTTTGACACCCGGGAACGAACGACAGTGTGGTCTTCTGGATCTGGATCAAGCTAATCCGATTCCGATTGTGTACAAGACGAATGGTAGGACCTTTTATGACGAGGCTAGCACTCTCTCCTGAATTACGATCTCTTTCTGTCTCATGCTCCGCTTTCTCAGTCCATCAAAAAGGCAAATGCAGCCTAATTCTCAAGCATTTTGGAATATTTTTTCGCTAAAAGCCCTCACAAATGCAACCGCAGAGAAAATTATGACATACGGTGAAAATGGCAGTGTCTATGGATTTACTTTAAGTACATTGGAAAAAAGCACTGCTTTCAGCATTTTTTCTTTATCCAGTCTCGATCCGAAAACTTGTTCACTTTAATTTTTTATAAATTTTGTACCATAATTCTTCGAAATTGTCAATGGAATTTTGGACAAATGGACCAAGGAAAATTTCCTGGGATAGCAAAGGATGAAGTCACTTTAAGAAGTTGAACTGATAGGAACAGAACAGGAGCAGGTCAATGGATTTGTTCCGCAAAAATATATGAGTGTGATCTTCTAAGGAAGTTTGAACCTATAAAAAGGGCCAAATCACGAGATTATTCGGGTGCAAATAAATCAGCACCAAAAAACCCAAACCAGACGCACACACTAGTATAATATAATCTCACGTTAAACCTAAGGAAAATCGATTTCTCTCCCCAAAGTGTCATAGATTGCGTCCTTTCTGACGGCAATAGTGTTAACGGGTTGAAGCAGTAAGGACACGTTTGCGTTTGGTGTGTAGTCGAGGTGACTTTGGAGTCGTGATTGTCCTCGTGTCGTAGAAAACGTGTAGCTTTAGGAAATTTCCTCTTTGCAAAAAGGCGTCCGCACCGACCTAAATGTTCCGACAGTTTTGTCCTTTCTATGATTTATGACATGTTCGTAATACACAGATAAAAAGGGAACTCAATGATGATTACGTAGAGCATCAAGACGTGCTCCGCTGGTTTATATATGGACATATCAACTACCAAACACCAATAAGAATTGTCCCACATCCCACTTTCTTCACGCAAACTTGATAGCAAAAGAAAGTTGATGAACTTTTTATCTTCTCCGAGCTAATCCACCAGCAAACTATTTTTATAATGCTACTGTGTACCAGACTTACTTACAATAGTACTTTCGCTTCATTGCGTCTTGATGATTTTAGTCATCGTTCCAAATCTTCCAATGAATCTTCTCTTCCTCTTTCTCAAGAAATACGTCCATTGGCTCAGGTTTCTCCTAACCTAACTCTAACGCTAATTCTAGCTCTGACGCTTTTCAAACCTAACTCTTGTACTTGTACATTGTACTGCTTGTAAGGTTGAAAGGTTGTTACATTTCGTCATACATAAAGTTTGCAAGCATTAAATATCAGAATGGACAGATTTACAGGTAGTTTATTATTGGATAGGATCCAAGACTAACACTCAAGAGAAAAATGTTATCCTTGTTAGGGTTTGTTGGCACTAGCAGCTAGTTCAGTGAAATGCCCAACAGAGTATATAGGATTCATGTTTGTATTTGTAGATTTGTGCCAACAGTTGACATTATGATGCGATCAACCAACCTGTAAATAAATAAATTGTTGGAAATCCACGAGCAAATGATCAAAATTGTTTCAAAGTCACTATTGCTTAATTTCGCTTTGCAACTGTAAATGTTTGGGTTTGTGTATCTTAAAGCATCACGTTTTGTAATAACGAATGAGGAATTTGTACTTGTAGCGCATAGTGCTAGAGTGTAATAAAAATTGTTTACAAAATATGGCCACAGCTTTAATTGTTAGTTACCTTTTCAAAACTGGTAAGGAATAACAGGATTGGGACAAGACACTGAGAGTCAGTGTCAGTACAACTAAGGATGAAGTAAGGAAACATCAAGATATATAAAACCATAAGAAGAAATTCATTTGCCTGAGCCATTGAATGCCAACTTGCATAAGTCACGTAGCAAAACGTTTATTGATGCATCTGTGGCAAATCCTATCACGGAACGAGCTGGCTCTGACCATCTTGGGAAATTCAGATCATAATCCGCTTTGGTGGTTATTGAGCTGTGCCGACACAATTGTAAATTCACTGCCAAGTTTATGCTATGAGTTTTGGAATTGGAATGCTGATATCGTATTCCATTACCATAGAACGCCGAACCTTAAGCAAACTTTTATAAACCTTAAATTCACTGATTCCATTAAGTAGAGTTTATGTTTAGTATATTAGAAAACGGTGGGAAAATGAACTGGCAAAGACGGGAAAAGTGTAGCAGTTGTATTCGAATTTCGAAATCACTCTTAAATATGCCATGCCAGAACACAAAAAAGAAATGACAGGAAACGTAATTGCAAGTAGCAGGAGAATAAGATCTTTGATTTATGCCTGTCACTAGTGTCCATAAGGAACAAAGTTGACGACAGCTCTACGTCTATCATAATTCATAAATAATAAGCACCGCTCATTATTTTGAGATGGGGTAAATGAGGAGATGTAATAATCGCATTGTCATGTACTCGTCAGAACACGCACCGAATGAATACTGAAACGACTAACGACTGAAAAGACTACCTGCCTTGTTGTTCAAAGTATCGGTTTGCAAAAGCAGTCAAGAATTGTATGGCACTTGGGACTTTATCGTAGTGTAAGGTAAAAGAGCCCATTATCTGTACATATGAATGCAGACTTCATACTGTAACATTGAGGAACAGCAAGCACGAGGGCTTCTGTCCGCTTTTCAACGACAAATGAGAAGGGAACCCTGTGCCCTTTTACGGCCAAGGTGGCTTAATGAGCCAGAGAACCTTATAAGGCGAGTCTTTACGTATGATTCACGATCGTATCCTTTGCCGCTTTGGACGATCCTCTGCTCACCGGCAGATCATGATAATCCATTCAACTTAAGAAACCAGCTATGTCCAATCAGTCTATCTCATCCCGTGAGATAGCATTCTTCATATGTAATAAAGTGTGCAAAAATGTTTGGATTTCTATCAAAAGGAATGAATATTCATTGCACACAAAGATGATATTAAAGAATGAGAAAAGTGTTTTTTTAACAGTTGAATATTAGAAAGAAGTCATGCTGATGCTGACACGAATTTTGCAGTTTTGCTCCGTTCCTCAATTCACTGTTCTCAACCGTCGTAGTAAAGCGCAACTTTTCATAGTGCTTTCATTTGCATAAAGCATAGGTAAGCAAAGTGTACCTTAATATGACACTGAGGGAATTTACTCGAGGATTGTTCTTATCGTGTGTGTGCAATGGTATGATAATTTGATTCTGATTTAATGACCATGGTGCTGTAATATAATAAATTTTCGCTGAGAACATCACATTTTGTCCTTCACTTGTTTGACTCCGAAGAAAGCATAAATATTCTAAGTTCTCATGTTATGTATTTTTGCGCTTATACTTTAAAGTTTATCTTTATTCTTTGGTCCCAATCACATATTTATGCAGTAAGTGTTTGTCTGTTTTGTGCAAGCATATGGAGAAAGAAAAAGATATGAACAAAATGCAAAGTGTAAAAAGACGAGAGACAGAAACAATAGAGAGTCGAAGAGTGAATTGCATGTATAGAAGTAGTGGAAGTGGAGCGAGCAGTGAGCAGTCGGCAGAATAATCCTAATCCCTTGAGAACACTGAAGAGGACATGTGGTTTGGTGAGATAGGACGGAAGTGTCTTAGCGGCCACTCATTCGTCCAGATCCCAAACAAAACACGCAGTATCTTTTCCTTGTGGAAAGTTTATGTCTCTTCCTTGTCTTGTCGGCAATTTTGCCGAAAGCCATTTTTTGTTGAGTCAGTTTTCTTTGAACAAGAAGGAAGAAAAGTTCAACATCAACTTGTGTACTCAAAAGAAGCATTGGGTGGGAATCGTTGTCATATTTTGACTCCCGTGTGGGCACAGCCTGCTTTGCACACGAAGGAAAACTCAACCCGTCCCAAGTCTCAGGAGACAAGGAGAAAGTTAAACAAAGTTTTTGTGGTTGAGCACCACCAGTTGTGGGCTCTTTCATGTGGGAAATGCTATGCGACATTCTTTCGAGTGAAATGTTGTGTTGTTACAATTGAGATAAATTCTCCTATGCTTTTTTCTGTTTCTCCTATTTGCTTGCAGTATGTTGAACATTCAGGTGTACGCACAAAAAGCGATTTAGTAGCAATGAAATAACAACTGTGTAAAAAAAGGGCCAGGGAATGCAGCAATGCACGCAAGCTTGCAAGAATAACAACGGCCATTGCGAAAGCACATTGCAAAAATGGAGATACAAAAATAGCAACAGTTTTCCTTCTGTGAGACGTTTACCGTATCATTTGAATTTACTGTCTTTTTTCGCCATTATGCTTCTTATGTGCTAGCTAGTTATAGCTAGCTCTGACATTTTCTGCAACGTTGTTCTTAGTACAACGCAACATCCTCAGAGTTTCTCAGAAAGGGGAAATGACCATATCGCGTTAGTATGTACCGAATCCGGGTATGTATAATTTTAGATAAAATTTTGCTTCCCGGAACGAATAAGAAGAGTTTGTCGACGACGATAGTGTAAAAAACCGTAAAGATGAAAATCTTGAATCTGGCGAATTCCAAGTGAGTTCACATTCACATTAACCCGAGTTTACGACGAAGGATTTGTGCATTGAAGACCCATATGTGCAAACAAACGAAAAAAAGGTTGCAATTTTCACAAAACGTGCAATTGGCCTCTTTAAATCATCTCACAATTTGACTCGTGTGATGATTTACATAGTATCATAAACTGGAAAGGAGATAACCTATGCCACAACTTGTCACTGTGTGTATGGCCAACAGTGGCGAATGTGGTCCTTATCGTAACTGTCGCGTGCCCTGTTTATTTTCACAGGATTTATGCCGAAGTTAAACCGTCTAGTCTGCCCCACAATCCGCTACGTATGGAACTCATTCATAAATCCGTTTTCCTTCATGCTTGTCTTCCTAAACTAAAGTGTCCGGTGGTGTAATTTCCACTTGTAGGAAGTTGATATCGTCCCCAAGTTCCCGTCTTCGGTGCTTTCCATTTCCTTAAAATTCCCGATTTGCAAAGTTTGAAGAGTTTTAAAACGGAAAATCTTGTTCGCATCATAAAACAAGAATTGCCCTCTCATTTTCCAGGTCGCAACACTTAAACTTGGCAAACTGTTATGGTTTTTTCTGGAAGGT
>JABASF010002035.1:0-17329 GCA_019776145.1 Harlomillsia oculata
ACTTGAGGAAACATCTGTGCTGAAATTGGATTATGGAATTCTTAGCGGATGTGTGTTTTACTCACACGTTTTCACATATGGTTTTCTTTTTTTCTTCAAAAAATGATATTCGTTCAAACTGCCAAATTCTTTGGTAACAAAAGGTTCTTTTGTACAAATTTTCCAAAAGACCAAGTCGTTATAAAAGGTGTCAACTAAAAAAATTTGGTCGAACGTGTCGCATTTGGTGTGTTAGACTATCGAATTTGATACCAAATACCATAAAATTGATTTTGGTCTGCGATTTTTAAAAGTTTTCCTTTGCGGCTTGTTTACTGGTTTCCCTGAAACAATGAACCAGATTCCGTGCTGTCAAAAAGACCAAAAAATGACAGAGGAACCAAAATTTTGTGTATCAACAACAAGGGAATATCAATTCTCCTTTGTCTGGTTTGTCGGAGTGAATAGCTCATTAAAGAGACCTCGCGACTCACATTAGACAAGCTGGCAGACTGAAAACAGTGAGTTTTCTTATTACTAGTGTTGTGTTAGTTCCTTTTCCCTTCTTCAAGGATCAAATTGAGAATATACTACTAGGGGAGAAAAAAAGAATAAAATAAAAAGATAGAAGCAGCTTTCTTTTTCGTACCGAACGTAAGCTGACTTCCTTTTGTTGTTGAAAGCGACTAACGAATCATTCAATGCGGACACAATGCTTCGCCTACCTCGCCAATCCAATCTATTCGTTCCCACTGCATCATCGAGACAAATAGGGCTGAACAAAACTCCTTTTGTCTTCTTCTTTCTCTTTCTCAGTTCCTTTCTTCTTTCTCTTTTTCACTACGCAGCACGAGCTGTTGCTTCTTCTTCTTCTTCTTCACCAAAAACTTTTTTTGGTAACGAGGAAAAAGTCCCCTTCGGGTCCCTACTGCAGTCCCAACGGAGACAGCACCCGATTTGAGCCAATTTTGCAACACTACTTTCCTTTGCTCCTTTACTCTCCTTTGCCTTTGTGTTAAGTAAAATCCTCTCTTGTCTATGACGCAGTCTTTGGTTTCCTCTTTAATCCTTAGCAAATGCTCCTTTTTCAAGAAGAAAAAAACAAAACTGGACTAACAGTGAACAAAACATGCGTTCAAAGCACAAACACTGGACTGTGAACACTGAACAACTCTCATCTTCCTCCTTCATTTAGGAAATTAAGGAAACTGCAGCGAAAAAAATACTTTTTTTCGTACATTGCCCTTTTTCTCATTTCATTTAGTGGAGTACGCACTCAACTTTAGCCCGTATGTTTTTATGTGGGTGTGGATATGGATTGTATACGCGTTTTAAGCCTTTGCAGCCAAAAACCGCCGGTTTTCGTTTGCAAGGGCGTTGCGAAAAGTATATTTTTGCCAGGATTCCATTACACAACAGTTGGAAGTTGGAAGAAGCCGACGCATCTTTTACACACAAAGAGTCGTAATAATATGTTATTTCATTTGGTCTCTTTTTCGTTTCTGTCTCTCACACACACACACATACACGCATTTTATTTTGTGTCAACTTATTCAACGTCAAGTTTTAAGTTGTAGAGAAAGTTGCAAGTCCAAGTTTTGAAGACAAACTGAGTGAATGAGACGCTGGGCACTTTCTCTTCATTTGGAAACTCAGGCATCTTTTTTGATACAATGTAAAACTTTTTCTATCCACTACTGTTGAGGGAAATTACTAAGACAAAAGAGACAAAATTTGCGTTTTGGCTGGAGGAAGGACGGCTCTTCAATTTTCAAGTTATGTCTTTCCGGACCGTCTACCACCACGCCTTTTTCCTACAACTCTTGAATACTTAAGTACCCTGCTAAATATAGCGAAAGTGTACTGTAACAGTACAAGTACTGTTATAAAGGGTAACTTACGAGATGATATATATCTCTTTTCCATCTTGTTCAGAGAATGTAATGTAAAGTGTATATATAGTATATTTTGGATGAAATTTCCTCAAGTTTCCAAAAGGAGCCCTTGAGAAAGCAAAGGAGAACCTTTCCTCAGCACACATCATTATGAAAGTTAGAGCATTATGTACCTTTACAACTTTATATTACAAACCAGTGGAAAACTACGCTGTTGTAAATCTATAAAGAAAATAGAAGTGGAAACTAGGTTTGCAGTGTGATTCTCAAGTGGAGACAAACTTTCTATTCATCGACGTGAGGACGATTCTCTATTGTGTTTATCATATACTTTTGTCCGTTGGAGGTACAGTGAAATGGAACCTTATTGAGTCTACGGAAGACAAGTGGATGCACGTGCTTGGACTGGATATAGTTCTATTGTCCGTACTTTTCTTGGTTCAGTCAGTCAGTTTCACCCTTTTTCGTTTGCAAAAGTGCTAGTTTTTGGTAGTAAAAACCTTGAGTCGTTTGGGTGAAAGTGCAGAGAGAAATCAACGCATGAATAAAGCCAAGATGATCATACACGTTTGCTTGGGAAAAGGTACAAAAGGAATAGGAGTAAACGCGTGCAGTACAATTTCCTTCTACGTGTACTAGTATATTTGTACAATCACAAAAACTCATAAGGATCTTCCAAGAAAAGTTGGACTTAAGTATTTTTCTAGTACTTTTCTGCCAGGATGGTACACGGGGAAAGAAACATGTAAAGTAGAGGAGTGTGTGAGAAAAGAGTTGAGGTAAGGAGATTTTTTTTTCTTTCGAGGGTTCATGGTTCGTACTGAATGCGCGCTATGGTCGTTGTTGAATGTGTGAGTGAGTGAGAGAGAAGAGCAAAGTACAGTTTGTTGAAAAAGTTTCCCTTTCAAATTTGAAGAGATTGAAGTGAAAAAGTCGTCCTGGTTGAATGTGAATATTACATTGGTTGCCTTTGCTTATCATTACATTACGTAAAAGAATTTCTTCAAACTGCTTCCCTGGTCGTCCTTTGACCCTTGTGGGAAAAAACCTCAAGTCGCATGACTTCGTCATTGTAACAAGTCGTTCAAAAAACTCCCAAAGTTGCTCTGGTGGTCTTCTTTCTTTAAGTCACTTGGATTTTTATTGAAATACCGACCATTCCTAAAGATGAGGTCAGGGAAGCAGAAACTCCAAGTGAATATAGAGTTATTGGACTTTTTTTCCATTCTTGGATGTTGAATGGTCGAATCCTAAAATTGCTACTACGTTACAACATCTTGGATTCTGAGATCTTTTAGTAGCACTGTTATATATAGAATTCAGAAAGAGGAAAAAATTCCGCAGTCCATTTTAATGCGTAACCTTCTACAGTGCAAAAAGATTTTAGACAGAACCAAGAATATATAATCTGAGTTTTTTGTTGAGTTGGTGTAAAGAACAAAAAAAATGGTAGCGATTTTTCAACATTTCCTCGCACCGCACCGTGAGAAGAAAGATACAAGTTTTGCAAATAGAATCCGTCGCACAGACTTGTGTCACCGAAAGGGGCGATGTAGGTCACAATTTTTTTTACTGCTTCTGGCTCCCTTGGCAAAATACCCGTCAGACCGTCAGATCTTCTGCTGCACACACTTGCGTTAGTAACGGCGGCACAGCAAATTTCTTTCTTGTTCGGACTCTTTTTTTGTACTACCTTTCTTTGGCACGGGGTGTACGAGTGTGTTTGAGTCTGAGTCTGAGCAATTCGTAAAAGCGTCATCGCTTCCAGTGTGTAATGTGTGCGTGTGTCACGGCTGTGGAAAATTGCTGGAGAAGTGCAGGTCTTTCTTATAACGTTTTCTTCTTCTTTTCAGCAATGCATGAAGTTCTTCATTGGTATGTATGTCGTAATGAAATGTAATGCTCAATGTATAATAACGGGTGACGGCTTGCAAACGGGGTTTCTGTCGCGGATAGAATTTCAAAATGAGTCCAAAGTTAAAAAAGAGACTAACTTTAAATGAAAAGAGAAGAGAAAGGACAATGACCAAGAAACTACAGAGTAAAATTGGCAAGGTAGCCGATTGGAAAGTGGCTGAAGAAGAATGGAAGTGGAAAACCCGAGAAGATTAGCTGATAGGAAAAAACGATCACGATTTGGAAGGTCCATTTTCAATGATGATGATGGGTACTGGTTGACCATTTGGCAGAGTGAGTAAGACTTCCTTTCGGGAGTCTGTGGCTCCAAGAGCTGCTTAGGGAGAGCATTTTTCTTATTCCATACACAAAACTTTGGCTGTTGCTGCTGACAATGGCAAAGCTTCAGCAAAAGGAAATTACACTCGCTCCTTCTCTTCTTTTCGGTCCCTTTAGTGCCTCATGGACTTGGTTTTCGCGTGTGTCCGAATGTCCAGAACTTTGATGCTCAACTCCTTAGCTTCCTTACACGTACGTACATTAGCGAAAACTTGGACTTTACACGCCTCCTACCCAAGAGACCTGTGAAAAACCAAGTGAAAGCTGCTGAAACTTGAAAGGAAGGGAAGAAAGCCGAAACCCGTGTCCGGGTTGAGTTGACTTGTTCTTTTCCTCATTCTTTCTCTTTTCGTCTTTTCTTAAAGTAAAAGAACGGGAAAAGGACGACGGAGAGGCGACGAGGAAAAAGTTACTTTAAAAGAAAAAAGGAAGAAAAGAAAAAAGAGTGTGGAGCAATGGCTATCGTCATCATCATCAAGAGTAGAGAAATAGTCACCACTGCCACCACCTGAATTGCATCTTCATTCCGGTCTTCTCCTCTATCCTCCATTTACACAAATTCAATTTGCACACTGCCAACTCATTCTGACTTTCTGACGCTGTTGGCGCAAAGTAGTTGAAATTCATTTAACAACCAAGTGCACAATTTTCCTTTTCTTTCTTCTTCATCCTCACTCCTTTGCTTCCTAATGTCATTTTGAAATCTTGTGTTATACTACACCCAGACCCATTCCCTTCTGTGATTAAGTCATACGCAGGCACAAGATCTTTGTAATCTACGCAAGATTTTCATTTCATCCCATCTCACTTTTTCCTTATTCGTACAGTATAAAAAAAAACTTTGAAAAAAAAGTAATTCTTAAACTGATCTATGAGCTGCTTCCTGCGCGCGTGGTGGTACAACTTTGACGAGAAACGCATTTGAAGGAATGCTGAAGGGTAAAAGTATACTTACAAGAATGAAAAGGGAAAAAGAAAAAAGAATGGAAAATAGTCCTTTTCTTTAAAAGAAATTGGAAAACGCACCTCAGCGCACACTTGATGTGTGCTGTGTGTTGAGTGTCGTTGTTTTTCATGCTTTGGCCGCTCAGTATTTCATTCATCATTTATCTGAGCACACAATTCTTCAAGGATGTGATGGCAAGTGCCAACAATCCATTGTGATTGCCCACTAAACCNCACCAGCTTCAATCCTATTTTCAACGAGTCTTTCCGTTTTCGCTACCTTCTACTTGACTGGTTTTCCATTTCTGCTCCTCTTTTTAGTTTTCTCTTGCTCTCCTCCTCTTCTCACTGCTAATCGCGTGCACAATTGAGTTGTAGGTTGTAGTCTAGTCTGTACTCGGTATAGCACGTTCCGAGATTCTTGTTGTATGATTTCAACTTTGGCACGAAAATCGTGAAATGGTATAGTCCATGATATTCAGAAGGAAGATTGTCATAATGGGCGTGTTGAGGAATTGTTCAGCAACAAGGCAGAACAAAGGTGAACCGCAAACATTTGCAAGTTGTTTTGAGCATTCTATGGACAAAGTTTGTCTTGTTGTGAGGAAATGGAAAGTACGTTCTTTGACGGAAACTCTACTTTTGCCTTCACACAGAGAGAGAACATGGAGACATCAAAACCATGAATTCCATAATGAAAACTCGTGCTAAGGCGTTTTCGATTTGAAATTCAGCAGGGAATTCCTATCTCTTGACTTTTGTTTAAGAACCCTTCTTCCTCGTCTTCCAAAGTGTTCTTCAAGAATCCTCAAACTGTCTCTCCTGCTTGAACACTTTGGGATAAAGCTGTTCTCACAAACCCCATTTAAATTGGAACTCGCAGTTTCACTTTCTATATGGCACTTCCTGGATAATTCTTACTCCGTGTATTGGAATAAAAACGATTCAATTTTAAAGTAGTAACACGAACACGAAGACAACGAGCAAAGTTGTCTCATCCCTTTCTCTCCTTCCTATATTACTTTCAATTCTGACCATTGGTGTTATAGCTGGAGTTGGCCATGTTAAAAACGTACGGCATTGGACCAAATCCTGGTTTATATTTATACACCGTGGAAACTTTATAAGTTTTAGTTTTTTGGTTCGGTTCAAAAAATCAGATTTATGACCCTTTCAAAATACAGCATGTGTCTTGAAAATGCTTCCCTTGGGCGAGGACACGATGGTGTAAAAGGCATAGTGTCTTTTTTCTTCCTTACGAATTTTTTACATTAGATTTGTTCGGAAGCCTTCTCTGGAAAATAACTAAGCACAAAAGTCGTTTACAGCGAAAAAAAGAAGGAACAACAAGCTCAAGTTTACTTTAGGGTTTTCCTTGTTCAGTTCACTTTCTCCATGTGGCTACATAGAGTCAGTGCTGTGTGCGGGGTAAATTCGCTCACATCTCCTTCTTATTGGTATTGTTGAAACTGGGTGTGAGTGTTGCTTGCTTTACCAATTCCCTTTCCTGACTTCCACTTAAAGAGAAAGAAAGCGACGTGGTATGTCAGAATTCACACATTTCGAAAATCCTTGCCTTTAACACCCGCCAGAGTCAATTCTTTGGGAAAAGTAGTGACGGGTGAAAGTTCACATCTCTCAGTTCCAAATGTTGTCTCTATTTTTATTTCTCGAGTTTGTTCCCAGTCAGAAGGGAACCATAAAGCATACGTTCAACTCAGAGTAACTTTCGTTTAGCGTGTAAATCGATTGGATTTCAAAGCCATTCGATCTTCAACAGAAAGGAGAAAGTAAAGGCTAAAGCTAAGCTTGCTGGTCTTCTTGCCAGAAATACTTTTGTAACAAGTGCAAGAGAGAACAAGTAGAAAGAAAACGAGAAAAAAATAAATAATTCCTGACGGCAATAATCTCTTTCGTCCAATGTGCTTCAATGGCAATGGCCCTTTCTCCCCTCGTATCTTTATGACTTTCTGAACGGAAAATGTCCAAGGAAGCACTATACGGTACGGCATACTTCAAATCTAAAGTGTAATGCTTATCCTGTCGGAACTCTACTTTAAGATAAGCGATTTTTTGTAAAAATGGAAAAGTATAAAAAAGGTACATCAATCGACCTTCATTTTTTTCCAGTTGGTAGACCAACCGTGCGAAAAGGCATCATTTCAAATCTATAATGTATAAGATAATGTAATCTTTTACAGAATAATATAAATAACATTATGGCACTTTAATTTTATTTTTTTCAGGCAAAGGAACAGTTTGTACATGAATTTCCGCCGGTGGAAGATGACAACAGGAGAGTTTGGGTCAAATCTAGTTTGGAGATGGATACGGATGCGAATCATTTCCGGGGTGGGCGTTTGCAACTCAAATGCATCGCCAGTGTCTTCTCAACTTATACAAAATCCGCCGAACAACTCATTGAGGAAGAAAAACCTCGATCCGCTTCCGTCTTGGGGTCAAAGGACTCTTCAGGGACTAAAGTCACCGTTGGAACCACAGGTAAAATAAAGCAATCTTCCTACCTACCCCAAGCTACTTTTTATGTTCCAGGACACACACAGATTCCTTCTCCATAAAATAAAGACTGTAAAAAAGGAAAGCAAACAACCGCGATATGAATTCAATAACCAAATTTTTATAGTGCAAAAAAGTTGTCAGTTTTATTGACTATTATGTGAATTCATTCGAGTGTCCAGTCGTGGCATGTGCGACATAAATTGACCCGTTGTCTTTGCACGTGCAGGACACACGGACTCTTTTGTTCCTCTCCACTTGTTTTATTTGCTTTGGAATTTTATTGGAGCAGACTCTTTCTTTTTTCGTTCCAGACGGAGGAATTTGAACATCTAAACGTGTCGTATCTCTCGTTTTTTTCATCTAGCTCGGTCTATACTCTCGGTTTGTTGCTTTACAAGGAGAACATTGAAACGATGACGATTTTTTTACTAGTATTTTGTAGCTTTGTTAAGTCAGTCCTTCTGTCCTTCATTCTTCTCCTCCTGCGTTCGTCGTCTACTGTCGCATGATAAGAAATTTTTCTGTCCATATACTCCGACTCGGATCCCATGCGACATATAAACTTTAGGATTATTTTTTATACAGTAATGTTTGCTACACTGCTGTTTCCTCCAGTCGGTCGTCATGGTCTGCTTCATCCCTGGCATTTGAGGCTTTTCCCCGCAAGCAGTAAAAGTATTTCCGCCCACACTATGTCATCCTTTTGTACGAGCACTTACTCGTTATAACAGCCTGTCATCGACCGTATGTAACGTTGTCCATAAGTAGAACAACCAAACAAAAGTGCATCGTGCAAAAGATGACTTTCCACTTCTGGCCGTAGCACCTACTTTCCCACTCGCTTCTTCTTCGTCCTCCTTTTTCCTTTTTTTCTCCTCTTATTGCTCCTTATTTCTTGGGAAAGACTTCAAAAAACAACAAGATGAAGAACAAAATAGAACAAGATATATATACAAGAAGTTACTAGTTACATGTGATGTTTGATTTCCACTCTTTTTGTTCTCTCAAGCAAAAAAGTCCATCAAGTTCTACTATAGTATACTTTCATGTCAAATTCCTTTTTTTGTATTTGTCTTTTATTTTGTCTTCCAGGTCATGGCAAGTCCAGCAGTGACACCGAATCATCACTGCACTCGTCCACCAACTTCAACTCTAAGGCGTCTGTCCAACTCGTCCTGTTTGTCGTATGCATCTCCATTTTGTCAACCCAATGGAGGTAGAAGCAACTCAACTTTCTCGGGTTAACTTTTACTTCAAAAAATAAAAAGAAAAGTCTCTTTTCTTCTTCTTTACCTCCTTCAACTTTTATCCAGCATCCAGGCTGATGTTTCTCTTCTCTTCCTTTCACCAGGAGATAGTCTTTAATATTATATATATCTTTTATGTCATGTCATCTACTTTCACCTAAAAGGATCATTTAAAGACGTCATTCGAAGATTATAGTCATCATTTTTCTCATCACACACATTGTCTTGTTCAAATCAGCAATTCCCTCATTAACTCTGAAAAAAGTTCCAAAGTCCTTCAAACAAAGTGATTCACTTAGCCAGCTGTTTCTTGAAGAAGCAACCTTAACAAAAAAAGTTACTGTTACAGTGCTACCGGTTCCAGGTCACAGTCATTTAAAAATGGGACAGTGACGTTCCCGTATCACAAATGAAACGAACCCGTTTCTGGAAGAAAGTTTTTTCAAAAAAATTAATTACCATAATCAAAAGTTAAATATATTCGATCGTACTTAAAGTACTATAATTTATTAGTTTCATTCTAACTGTCTGCAATCAATCTTAAATCATAGAAGACTATTAGAAAAATGTGGTAGTTTTGAAGGTTGTTGGTCCTAGTGACGTAGTGAACTATATGACCTTTAGCCTAACAAGTGACAGTGTCAAGACAAACACTAATGGATGATGATCATCTAACACCCGAAAAAAATTGAAAGTAAGTGGGAACTTGTGTGCTACTGTGTTTTTACCTGTATTTCGACAAATATCTTAATCCTGGATGAAAGATTGTCACCATTCGCAAAGAAGATTGACATTTATGACATTGTGGCAGTGAAATTCCGCACTGAAAAGATATTAAAGTTTTTGTATAGTGTTATTCGTTTTGTACAATCGTGAACACGGTGAGGTTGGCCAGGTTTCTTTTACAACCCATTAATGGGACAGGAATCTGCGGAGGCTAGACGACGGGAAACCAGGAACTCGGGAACTGTGCAAGAGCAGTCTGGCGAAAAGTCCCGAGAGACCTGAAACAACACACATCAAACAAAAGTATAAGTCGTTGACGATGTATTAGTGCAAACGGAAGGATATTTGCAACGTTGTAAAGTTGGTTCCGGAGGAGACAAAGCCAGTTACTGTGCGGTGCTTCCAATGACACAAGAGAGGAAAAGTTGACAAAAAGAAGTTTCACCAAGGCTGACATGTGCCACCGGCAGCGTCTGTCACATCTCATCAAGGGAGAGAGTCGTGCTGCGTCTGTCGTTCTGCCTAGTAGTTTGTCTTACCTTCAGTATACATATATTACCTTTCTTTTTTCCCGACTAACGTAAACGTCCTATGCAAACTTGGAACATCATCAAATCAAGCGTAACGAAAAAAACGACTCAAAATGTCTCCGGCTTAAAGAATTCATCAGTCTAAAAGCTTCTTCCTGCTTGGAGTCCAAATCGTAGATTCGTATAGTAGTCGTTTCATTTCAATGATGATAGTGATCATTTCAACATTTCTAAAGTAATGCCAACAATCAGCATTACTGAATTCTCCTACGAAATTTTTTTCAAGTTCCAAATTGAATACAACCTTAACTTTTTTTACCGTTATGAGCTTCCGTTTATCCCAGGATACAACTTTTTAAAAAAAGAACTGACTTGCTGATGATTTTTATACGACCTCGTGCCAATTTAGTGTTGCTACGTATAGTTGGTATCAAGTTGAGATACTGCATTGGTGAAACTTCGTCACTCCGAAAGCAGCAGCTGAAAATATGAAAAACGAGGCTAATAGCAGGGACAAGTAAACGGAGAGTGAGAGTCAGCAGGATATAAAATGATTGGAATAAGAGTCATTTCCACTTCGAGTCTCAAGTACAACGTCACAGAAGAGTATAGACTGTTCCAATGAAATGCAAAATGGACGAGAGAAAGCTGAGCTGAGGCATCTTGGCTGAAAGCAAAAGAGCAAATCCGGTTGGCAATCGCCGCCAGATCCTCGTACAAAATGGGAAATGGTGGCTTGGAGACTTTGGAATGGCCGAGAGGAAAAGACCTGCATTTTGCTCCAGAAAGAGAGAAGAAAAAGAGCATGAAGAGAGAAAAGTAAAGGCTGCCTGTTGCCTCCTTCTGTGGCATACTAAGCAGCTCTCAAGGAAAGAAACAGACCTCAGAATGAGCGCAGTGCTTTCACTCGGCGTCGACACTCAAGAGCCTTTTGGGCCGTCGTGCCCTGGTTTTGTTCTTGTGCGGGTCGATTCATTTCCAATGGAATGTGGCTCGATGCAATGGAAAGGAAATGGGTGAAGAGAGCTCAGTGATGTGAACGAAGACATAGTGAAACACCGTTCTTTCTCGCCTCTCCCATCCGCGGGCAATGGAACGCACCGAAAGTACGTACTTAAGCGTCATACATGGACATGCACAGAAGACACACGTACATTCTTAGATTCCTAATCTTCTATTCCTTCTTCTCATCTCCTCGGGTCTTCCTCTGGCCCATCGTCGCGTCCCATGCTATTTTCCAGTGTTCCAGTCCCAAGGCATTAAGTACAATAATTCTGCTCTGTCATGGCCACTTTTCGGAGGACTCTCCATATAGTCTTCAAAAAGTCTGGAATCCCTGACGACTCTGCCCTCCATACAATTCTCAAGTCGTTCCCAATGTCCGCATTCGGACAAAAAGGCATTGAGTATACCAAATGAATTGGACAGCCTCTTGTAAATGTGTAAGAGTACTACAACTCCAAGTATAACGTTCACTCCATGTTGTTGTTAGTGTCCCTTGCCTTCTCTGTCGTCCTCCTAAACTACATTTTGTTGTTGACTGGCACATTCAAATTGTGCTGAAAATGAGGGAGCAATGGAGTGGAATCACACACGAAACTACACGACGAGACGACGAGAGGCTCTTGACAAGTCAGTGTAAATGATGTGAGTTGCTTAAGGGTCATTGGGTCATCGTTGCTTACATTTTAAATCAAAGCAGCTGCTGTGGTTTATTTCTTTCTCTGCTCCAGTTTCCAAATCTTCAATTCTCCGTGTTACATGCTCTTCTTATAACCAAATAACGAGAATCCAAGATTAGTTTAAAGTATAATTCCAACATTTTTGTAAGTGTGCGATGTTTTGTGTAGTTGTCGTCTTCGTATTGCATAGTTCAGAAAGCTAAGTTAATGGTCAAATACATTTAGTAAATAGTCTTATTCATACTAAAATGTTTTGATGTGTAATTTGAAGTTTCCTGTAGTTCAGTTTCGCATTTTGAATTAAATGTACAATTTAAATCTGTCAGGTTAATCTTTTGAAAAATGGAGGTAAATACTATATGCGTGCATTTGAAATGCGATGGGAGATGGTGTACAAACAAAATTTGAATGTTTCTGTGTAAGTTTCATGAACTTGGCTCTATTTCATAAAAAACTATGAAGCGAAAAAACAAAATGTCAAATTTAGGTTCTAGACGAAAAAGCCATTAGTAGAATTTGTTTTATGGATAGTTTCATTTAGAATGTTTGTTATTTGAATGTTTGCGTGGCATTTGAACGTGGATGAATGGACTGTCAAAAAAGTTGTACTTTGAAGGGGTATTTACAGCCAAAAAAATCTTTATGCATGTGACAAACAAGTATTATCGTTCGTACTCGTAGCGTCGAATTTGGGTGTTTAAATGATAACCCGGGTTTAAAATACCGGAAACAATTTAACTGTACATAAATTATTCTATAATAATGAATACAAAGTAGAGGTAAAAATTCAATGTGTACTATACTGTTTAGCAATTGGCAAAAATTCGATCACGAAATTTTGTCCAGATTGACAAGGTCACTAAATTGTTCAGCTTATACTTACGATGCGGCATTGATGATGAGCGTACTCTGGACGTATTTTTTCGTTACAATTTGGCCTGTTTAAACAAAAAAGCAGTTTAGCAAAAACACACATACATGGTATTTGAAAACGAAAAAACTGTTTTAAAATGTATGTTTATGACGTATCGTAAAAAAACCATGAAAAATGTAATTATACGAACGAATACAATGCGATGAGAACACGGCAGAAAACAAATTATGAACTTGCCATTATCTCAGTTAAACTTTTGTGATACACGCTATCAATGGAATAAAAAGGTACAATATGACAATTCGGGAGTGACTGAAAGGCATTTGCAACGACGATTTTTGGCATTTGTTTTCCTTTGGTGCATTATACTGCGTCGCATCGTGACAAGATGATGATGACGATGATGATTCGACCCGGGTGATTTCTCTATCGACTCATATCAATGGAACATGTGGGCAACTTTAATATTAAGAATGCATAAAAATGTGAATGTATATGAAGGTATGTAGTAAAGCTGCTTATATACCCAGTTTCATGAAGACGACAACATGTGACATATGAAAGGAATGTGGTGAAAAAAACTCGGCTTTGTGGCCACAGAAGAATCCTTTCCTTTGGAACTCTGGATGACTCAGACAGAGTCGTTTGAAGGGTGAATGCCGACATGCTGTCATTCGCTAGTATTGTGCCGTGGCGACGATGACTGATGAAGACGCTTTTACTTTCTTATGTGGACAAGATGACAAGAATTCAAGTGGTCTTTTCTGAAGTATAGATTGAATTGCCAACGAAACTGTCACTTTGAACTATATATTTTGATATTGTCCATCGCACGTCGCTTTTAGATAAAGATAGGTAGTTATTGATTTGATTTTATGATTCACTTGGCACATGATTTTCAAAACGTGACCCAATTTTCTTCAAAAATATTTGAAAATGTAAGAACATGAAATATTATGTAATTTTCCCCCGCCCGAAATTGGTATTTCGTTTTATGAATCAATAAAATTGGCAATTGACTCATCTTGTTTCTTTTTTCTGTCTCGTGATCTCTCAGACAAAGAAATGTGATTCTCAGGTTTCCCAAGATTCCGGGAAAAGTTGAGTGGTTCGTTCGTCTTTAACCTTTGTAATAAGAGGACGTACAAGGTTTTCTGAAAGCTAACGGTTTGTGATGCTGAGTTATGTCATGTCTCATTGAAAGGCTAGATGAAAAAAATTCCTGTGCTTTGTGAGACTTCTTTTCCATTTCCCGTTTGTCATCTCGTTTTCTTTTTGTCATTTGATTGAGTCGCGGGAAGACTCATAAGATTGGAGCTGGAGCATTCGTTCTAACTCGAACAAGCTTAAGCGACCAAGAAAGAAGGTTTCGAGTGTCCTTTCCTTTGTATTTTTCTTGACATCGATGTGGACAATATGACCAGTTGAAGTTGAAAACGACCGATAAACCTAAACCTAGTCCTTTGTACGTTTTGCTCTATTCAGCTGTCCTTAAAAAAGTGGTTTTCCTACAAAACCGCAGCGGTGAGAAAGCCCTCGACGGGGAAAGCAGAGAGACAAAGACACATACGAGTGACCGCAAACATCAAAACTACGACATAGCTAGGAAATGGTGATGTGAGGACATGCAGTTGCATTGCGAAAAACACTTAGGAATTGGAATTTTATAGTGTAAAAATACAATATAATGTCAAGTACATGAAGTTGTGTGAGTGAGCGTGGAAGAATAAACGGTTTAGACGTTAGCAAATCTGGAAGAAAAAAAAGTGAAAAAAATTGACGGTTTTTGAAGCTCTTGAAAATAGGAGGAGAAATCCACAGGAGAATCTCCGCAATGGGCATAAAAGGGGAAGGCGTAATGGTCCAAAAAGCGCAGTAAACCATTGGCAAAGAGTCACAACATCTCTAAAGATGAACTTTAAATGTCTTTTCGTTGAGATTGATCGCTTTTTTCTCTCTTGTCATCTCGGCACGAGTTTTCCATTCGTGTAGTTTCCTGTCATCACCCCAGCTTCTGGGTGGAGGAACCATTTGGTGTTGCCAACACGTATAGATTCACAGTTGTACTCTGTTCTTGTACTACTTGCGTCTTAAGTTCTCTCTCTGCCAAGATTTGACCGCAAGTCCGGCCAACCATCGGAATCGGTTCTTGTGACTGGAATCACCAATGAAAGCCATCGGGGCTTCAAGAACCACAGCTTGTGTGTCTTCCTGATCACGAACACACCAAGACGACACACATTTCATTCCTAAAGTCCTCCTGGCCAATGTCCTTCGAAAATTCGTAGACAAATATGGGTAGACTAGCCATATACAACGTTTTGCCCAAAACGGACTTGCCTTGCTTTGTTGCATAAAAATCATCTCATCACAAACACATTATCTTCTTCCCTCCAATTCTCGTATGACAACAGGACCACGACAACCATTGTCTACGCTTGTCATGACGAGGACGGGACGAGACGTTCTTACCCCAATCTGAAGCCTCCCTCTGAGTAGTTGCGTGACTGAATTTTCTTTTGTCTTTTTATGTTAGACGAGAATATTTTGGTATGCAAAAAATAGTGTTGACACAGAAAGAAAACATCAAAGGCTCAAGGCCTCCTCTCGTCGTAAATCCAGGGGATAAAAATATTGTACTTTGCTTGACTTTATACCGTATTCTTTTACCACAAACCATATTATCAACTTATACAAGCAAACGTGACGTATAATACGTTCTCATATAGTTCACGCCAAAAAATGTGCAAAAACATTGCAAAACACGAAGAAAGTAGGGTGGAACGGCGTGACACGCTACGGAAAGATGCAAAGTTAAGTCTTACAAAGTGCATCACATTTCGAACAGCCAAAAAATTCTTGAAACGGTCGACACGAGGGTTGAATGGAATAAAATAAAGGTTAATAAAAAGTCGAAAAGCGTGTCTTGCTGAGTATTTTTTGCACTGTACATATTCGAAGTCAGCATGTCAGCAGCGTCACAACCAGAAACAGAAGACCAACAAAAATGTTTTTAAAAAAACTTAAAAATTCCATTCTAATGCTTTCACTGTCGCAGCATACGCATACACTGTACACATACTTACAGAGCTATCGAAAAAGTACAAAAATGGTAAAAAAAAACGTAATGTAGTACGAAAACGACATTGCCCTGCGCATGCAAAGAGACAAGGTTCTGAAGCATTATAACACAGTACAATAAAAATAGGCAAAAAATATTTGCAGAAACGTGGGAAGTGATCCGAAGCCCACTTGTTTTCATAATGTCCCTTTTCCCGACCCACATTCATCCTTTAACCAGATTTATGCGTAAGTCTACCATACATCTTCCCAAGAGGAAGAAGGGCTCTCTTTTCTCCCGGCTTGTAGCCGGGAAACTTTTTCCTTTTTCGACGTAGGTGGTAAAAGGCACAGTTGACTGTCGTCTTGTGTATAAATATATGTCTGTTTGTGATTCGATATCGATTCACGCTCCAGTAGGATTTTTATGCTTCCTCATCTCATCTCCTTGTGTTTTTGTGGGAAAAAGGCTTTACTTGTTTCTACTCAAAGTCAAGACGACGACTTTTTGTTGTTCACAGTACTCATTTTTTTTCTCTTGAATCATACAATTCAGCAAAGGAATTCATGTATAGATCCGGTTTTACAGGGAAATACACTAAAGTGAAAGCACAGCAATAGACATATGAAAAAATAGTGGTGTGGTGTGCTTTCAAGCTAGTTTTACAGTGACTCTTCGTCTTTCGTACTATTTTTCCATAATCTTTTTCACTAACGGCTTCTCCTCCGGACAGACAAGAATATATCTTTTTATTCAATAATTCAACCATCAAACCGCACGTCGGCGAGCAAAATATTGTATGAGCTTTTCGTTGTACTACGAAGCACAAAACCTCACAGATAGACGATGAGAATGCGTTTAAAACGGTCAATGCTTGGAAGACGTGCCATAAATACCCTAGAGCTTTCAAAAAGTTTATCCAGGTAAACCCACGTTTCCAACATAATTACCGTGCAAAACCTCCTCCTGAGGATTTATGTAATGCCAGAGGATTCTTTCTACGCAACCATCTGTTTAATTTAATGCGTTTTCCTCCTAAAAAAATGTGCTGATAGAAAAAACCTCACTCAGTTGCGTTCCGATTTATGAGTATATTTCTGTCTGTGTGTGGATTTTACACGCTTTAGAGTAGATTGTGTGTATCTAACTACTGTGTACACATTACACGCATCGCCATTAGTTTTAAAAAGGTTTGCTTGCACAAGGAAGTTACAAATTGTCCAGTAGCTTTCTCTTCGTTCGGGTAGTAGATTAGAAGAGTAAGTTTATCGACTGTTGGCTCGTCTGCGTGAAAAATAACAGCTGGGAAAAGTTTCAAACAGATTAAACTGGGATTTTGGATTTCACCTTAAGCAAAATGGATGGAGACACGCAATCTACTAAAATTTAGATAAGCCTTTCACATTTCACCTTAAAGTACTTTTAGCTTGAAAAATTGTACATTGAGCTTTTCCTACAAATAAAAAATGAACAACTTTTATCGCTTTGGCTTACGAATTCTTTAGTTTGTCTTTACCGAATTGAAAATGTATCCTGCTACTGCTAATTTTTAGCTGTACTTTCACCATTGTTTTCAGTTCCAGATTTATGAATTCCAAAAATAGAAGGTTTTTGAAGGATCTTTTGATGCGTTGC
>JABASF010002036.1:0-17313 GCA_019776145.1 Harlomillsia oculata
GTGTCCCAATCACATACACATGCACAAAACTTCGCTACATCGAATACACACGCCGGCCTTAATGCCCTTGACATGCAAGGCCATCACCCCAATCTTATAAATAGTGACAATGTCCATTCGATGGTAAGCCTTCGAAAGACAATTTATGACAAGTTTGCTGTAGTTATGCTTGATATCTCGTACCAGAAGTAACGTTTTTTTGCTCTTAGATCGGCGGCCAATTAAATTACAACGTTTTATTGGGTACAAACGATTCTGGGAAACCAGAAACGATGAGTCTGCATGCCATGACAAATTGCGAACCGAAAAAAGAACTTGTGGATATGCACGGCAATGTCTATGGTTCGAATTCTGTTTCCAATACACTTGGCAACAACTCGTACTTCATGCCTACTGATGTAAATTTAAATAATCATCAGTTGCCTCTGCACGGAGGTGTTGCTTCTCAGTCACCACACAAGTCTCATGTGCAACCGCAAGCGTATCCTCAGCAGACGAATGTACAAGGTCATCCAGTAAATCACCCGGCTCAGGCTATTAGCGGGAAAAATGTAGTTCAACCGAATTCCGGGTCGTATTTACCTCAACAACATAATAGTCAATCGGGAAAGCGCGCTCAAGCTCATGTCAACAACGTGGGTGTCAATAACCCCCTCGCTCCTCAACAACCTCTTCCCAATCAGTACCAAAGTCCTCCAAGTGCCAGCACGAGGGCTAGTGTTCAGAACCTGAAGTCGCCTAATTCCAATACTGCTGTTCCAGCTGTTAATAATACGCCTACTGTAACCAGTCCAACTGGACGGGCAGCATCTCTTCGATCATCCACGTTATCAATGAATCAGGCTATGAACCAAGTTACTACGCCCAAAACCAATAATGCTACTGCCTTGCCTAATCATCTTAATAAGGTAAGAATTTCATCAACTGTAGCTGTAATATGAATCCTTTCTAAAATGTCCTTTTTATGGTATTAATAACTATATTGTAAATGTGTAATTCAAATGCTTTTACAGGGGTCTTGCTCGGTGAAGTTAGAAAAATTAGATGCTTCCGCAGAGGAACAGCTTCAAGCAGCTCTACAAAAGCTAGAACGAAACAAAGTTAAACGAGAAAGTAGTCCTGTAGCCAACAACCGGTATGGAAATCGAAGTATTACGTCAAAGTCTTATCGCGAGTCGTCGTCAGAAGGTGAAGAAGACAGTTCTCCGTCTAAAGGCAAAAAGGGAAAAATTTTCAAAACGAAGGAACCGGCCAAAGATAAACGCAGAAGTGAGTCCCGTTTCGGTAAATGGTTATTTTGACTTTTATCTCTGTAAAACGTCATTATTCATATTTATTGTTTTTAGAACGAGACAGCAAAGATGAAAATTTTACTCCAGAGGTAGAAGCAAGGAAACGACGTCTGTCGGTTCAAGCCGCATCTCCGGAAGTAGAAGAACAGAAACCGAAGAAACTTCGAAAAGTAGAACGAATGTTAATACCGGTGCTAGAAAAGTTGGATCTACCCAACGTAGACAATAACACTTACCACCGATTTTTGAAAGCAATGGACGTTGTATTAGAAAGTGTGGACGACGAAGTGAGTGTGGCAGAGTTAGATGATGACGCAGACGTTCCACCAGAATTACTCATCTCGAAACACCAACTTACCGAATTATATTCGGAATCGGCTAAACTAAAGACACTTGGGGCGATGGAAGCCATTCCGGCAGATAAAATAGTTCGTTTATTATCGTTACTGGAAAAGAATATACGGGAGGGTTGTAAAGTGTCTCCTTTAGCTGATCCAGTAAGTTTAGCGCATTACCTAAACGTTTGTGGCTAATTTGTGGTACGACGATAGTAATGATTGATTGTTTGTTCGGTAGGATGATAATGAGGAAGAAAGTCGGTTATGGATGGAGTTGACGATGGAAGGTATTACACGAGGTGTTTACGCGTCGCTAACAGCATTACACATTTTAACTAGCCCTAGTATGCCGAAGAGAGTTTATTTGGAAGACCTCATTGACCGTATAGCAATATTTACTAAATTTCAAATGCAAAATACAGTCTTTCCTAAATTTGATCCTGTGTACCGAATCGAAAAAGGCCGTGGTAAGTTTTCACATGCAAACATGAACTATTACCTTTCTTTTGGAATCATATGTACTAAATATCATATTTTCGGTTGTATTTTAGACGGCTTTAGTTCCGGTAAGAAGAAACGCGCACATGCACGAGAAGTTCGCGAGAGGAATATGATAGCGTTTTATAACAAACTACACGAAGTCGTAAGCCTGTTGGCCGAATTGTTGAGCGTTCAGATACTCACGGATACCACTGTCCTTCATTTATCCACCCTTGGTGTGGCTCCATTTTTTGTAGAAAACATTTCAGAACTTCAGTTCTCTGCGCTGAAACTTGTCACTGGGGTACGAATCATTTTTCTAAAATTTGTTAATGCACAATAGATTTAAATCTGATAACTAATTCTTGTGCTTGCCTCTTCAGATATTTACACACTACGAAAAGCACAGGCGTTTGTTGCTGGACGACATACTTGCCTCAATTGCCCGTTTACCAAGTAGTAAACGTAGTCTTCGTACATTTAAATTGACTGCGTCTGAAGATCACATCCAAATGCTCACTGCCCTCGTCTTGCAACTAATTCAGTGTGTGACGCATTTACCCGACAAGCTATCTGGGTCGAAGCAGTCGGCAAACAACGACGAAGATGCGGGGAAAGAAAAGCAATCCACTGTAAGGGCCTTAACGTTTTTTTTACATTAAATGTCACGTAATATCACGAAACGGAATTAACTGTAATATTTATTTCTAAATTTTTTTCAGTCTGCTCGCGATGTTGTTATTTCTGGAAAGTATGATACTGCCGTTAGAGCTGCTGGAAACTTTTTAGCTGTGTTTCTCAGTAAATGCGGGGCAAAATCGGAAGAATGTGATTACCGACCGCTTTTTGAAAACTTCATTCAAGATTTGTTGTCTACTGTGAACAAACCGCAATGGCCTGCATCTGAGCTTCTCTTGTCGCTACTTGGCAAGCTGCTCGTTTCCAATCTTAGCAATAAACAATTGGATGCTTCCTTGCGAGTTGCGTCGCTTGACTATTTGGGTGTAGCTACAGCGAGGCTGCGTAAAGATGCTGTGTCTAGTAGACTAAGAATTGACGATATCGACAGAATCATTTCAGATATTAAAGGCCAAGAAGAAGAGGATTTGAAAGAAGAAGTAAGTTTGTATTTTTAAGGTATATTACGTATATTCAATGTGTTTTGCTGATGGATATGTACTAATTTATTTTACTGTGTAACACAAAGGACAAAACCCGTATTGATACAGAAGAAGATAAGATTGAGTTTTTACAACGACTACTGTTAGATTATCTAGCAGTCCACGGCCAATCTGATCCAGCGTTAATGCACGCACGACATTTCTACATTACTTCATTCTGGAAAACTGCTCCGGATGAAATTTTGCGTGAGGTTCAAGGGGGTACACTTACTGCTCGCAAGCAAAACCGTGTGAAGAAGAAAAGAAAGAAAAGAGGTTAGTACGAATTAAAAAATTAATGCACACAATATGAATTGTCTTCCAATGTAGTTCATGTATTGTATTAAACGTTTTCTGTTACAATGTTAGGCTCAAGTTCTGATGAAGAATCAGATTTGGATGATTCGGATGATGAAAACGATAAAGGGGACAGCGAAGTTAACTGCATGGCTCTTCAACTCACAGAGAGAAGGCGTAATTTCTTACTTACGAAAATTAGACCTTTCTCAGACCCAACGGCTTCAAGGCGAACTCAAGTAGTACAAACCTACGTTGATTATCAGAGTGCTGAGCTAATCACTCGGTATTTGGCATCTAAACGCCCCTTTTCAGCGAGCTTCGATGTCTTTCTTCAGAGGGTATACATTTTCTCATTTTTATATTACATTTCTGTCGTGTTGCGTTACTCATTCATTATTTAACTTGTTTAGATCCTCAATGTGTCGGCTGAGCAAACGGTGGCAATTCGAACAAAAGCTTTGCGCTGCCTCACTATGGTTGTGGAAGGTGATCCCAGTGTTTTGGCACGGGGTGACATGCAAGTTTGGGTTAACAATTCTTTCCTGGATCAGTCGACGGCTGTTCGTGAGGCAGCTGTAGATTTGATAGGAAAATATGTTCTCTCTCGTCCTGATCTCATTGAGAAGTATTACGACATGCTTTCGGATCGAATTCTCGTAAGTTTAATGATCTTAGCATTTTATTGTATGAATTTAATAGAATTGATATTATATTAGTGTTTATGAATTTACAGGATACGGGTGTAAGTGTTCGAAAGCGTGTCATTAAAATTCTGCGAGACATTTGTGTTGAATGTCCAACATTTCCAAAGATCCCTGAAATATGTGTTAAAATGATTAAAAGAGTAAATGATGAGGACGGTATTCGAAAGTTAGTGATGGAAGTGTTTCAGAACATGTGGTTTACTCCTGTCAAAGAGGAACCTCTGGACAAAGAAACTTTGCTGAGAAAAGTGTCGCACATCACCGAAGTCGTAGCATCCTGTGAAAAGATTGGTTTGGATTTCTTTGAGCGATTGCTTCTAAGCGTGAGTGAACCAACTATATTCTCATTTTTATGTTAGTGGCACGACCGAGTATAAATGATAATGAAAACTTGGAATATGCGTTTTCAGTTGTTCCGACCGAAAGACGATAAAGAGGATGTTCGTGAAAAAGTGGTAAACCCTGAGCCACCGAAAGCTCTGGTTCTCGCATCCAAGCAGATTGTTGACTGCCTTGTTGAGCACGTCTTACGTATTGAAGAGTCCACCACGAATCAAAATCTTCCTGCGTCTAAGCGTTTCATTGCATGTGTCGCAACATTGTACCTGTTTTCCAAAATCCGTCCACAATTATTAGTAACACATGCGATCACATTGGAAGGTTATCTCAGCTTACGATGCTCGGTAAGTGAATTAACAAATCATATCTTCAGTGTCCGGTCCTACGGCAAATTGAAGCATTTCAGCCATGTCTTATGGAAACGTTATTTTACTTTATATTGATGTGAGGACTTTTTACTCTTGCAGAACAAGGAAGAGGTGGATGCAATAGCAAATATCGCTCTGATTCTTGAGCTCGTGGTTCCTATGCTAGTCAACCCGTCTGAGTCGTTTTTGGCTCAAGTTATGGAAGATTGTGTGAAGCTTCTATTTAGAGTTGAGAAGAATATACTTGACTCCTGTTTGGCGTGCCTTGGAGCAGTTGTTAATAAGATTACTCGCAACTATGCATTAGTACGAGACGTATTCCGAAAATTTTACAGTAAGCTATCAATTTTATTCCTTGCGTATGTGTAGGTTATAAAGTGACAACTTTATTACAACTTGATTTCGTTTCTCTCCAGCTATTGTGGAAGCCGAAATTCAGTGGATAAAAGACAATCCATCTGATTCGCGTATAGACAATACTCGAAGACCACGTCTTCGAAGAGCTATTTACACTGTAGGCATTTTTCTCCGTCACTTCGACTTTACGCAAGCTGAGGTCTTTGGAGATTTTCCGGTAATATACATTTTCCATAATAAGTATTGTTATCTTATTATACGGTAATAGGGATAACTATTAATCAAATCATATTATGGTGTGTTTGCTTATAGGCCAACTTGGTTCAGCAAGTATTCAATCACATGATGTATCTCTTAGAAAACCCTTATTATCCAGATTTGCAAAGTTTTAGTCTCCAGGCATTAGGCCGTTTGTGTATTCGCCACTACAATTTTATGCTGGAAAGTGAATTGAAAAGTGTGTATCAAAGATTGCTAACGTGTTCATCAGATCTGAGTCTTAAAATACAAGCTCTGTCAAATATTCAGTTGTATTTGACAGAGGAAGAATTGAGAATGATCAAGCAAGACCAAGAATGGACAAAAAATGCCAAACTTGAAGATATTAAAGAAATGGGTGATGTGACTTCCGGAATGGCTTCCACCATCGTTCAATTATATTTAAAGCAAATCCTTGAAGCATTCCTTCATTCCAACTTGAACGTTAGGTTAGCTTCTGTGCGGGTGATTCAACTAGTTCTTCAGCAAGGATTGGTTCATCCTATTCAGGTAAATGAAATTATAGGCAATGAAACGACACTAATACTTAAATCTGGTTTCAGTGTTTTAAATATGTATTGCTTTACTTATAGATTGTGCCATATTTAATCTGTATGAGTACCGATGATGAGCAGGGAGTGAGCACAACTGCAGACAAGCAACTTCAGGAAATAGAAAAGAAACATCCGCATTTTGTTGGCAGTCAAGTTCTTCTTGGTATTCGTCTTTCGCTTCAACTTCAGCGTATTTTGAAGGGTTATCATGGCTCTGCGTTGCCTGGCCAGAAACTCGACTCGTACATTTCTAAAGACGAAGTTCCTGTTGTTCGAGGTTATAGAGTGAGACCAAAAGAAGCACCTTCCGCCCTCAACGGTTTCGTGTATTCGCTTCTACGTACACAAAAACCACAAAGGCGTGGAATTGCTTTGAACATGCTGAAACAATTTGATGAACAGAATGTAAGCATTGAAGTTCTTCTTTTTAACTACGTATTTATTAGTATACATAATGCATTTTAAGGCAGTAATTTACTTATGTAATTCTATAGAAAAATTCATTGGCTGACCTTCTGTATTACGCCGACAATTTGGCATACTTCCCTTACCAAGTTGCTGATGAACCATTATTTATTGTGCATCATATTGACATTGCCATTTCAGTCACCGGCTCTAATTTACTTCAGGCTTTTAAAGAGGTATACTTTAAAATGAAGTAGATATGATAAATTGTACATTATTTCTTAGTGAACATGAATGAAACGACGGATCGTTTTGATTTAATTTCGTTGCAGTCTTTGATTCCTGTTCATAATCCGGGAGTACAAAATTCTGACATGAACATGGGGATGGGAATGGGAAATCCAAATATAAACACGAATCTATCTGCAAACCCAAGTGCGAATTTGAATATGCCCTTGAATATGAACATGAATGTAAACATGAACATGAACATGAACATGAACATGAACATGAATCCAACTGTAAATCTTAATATGTTGAACATGGGAATGAATGCCATGAATCCTGGTGCAAACTTCAACATGATGAACATGGGGTTGAACATGGGAAATAATTTGGGGGCGGATTTAGATCGCCTTATGGGGAATTATCTACATGAAGAAAACAATATGAACAACATGCTGCAACCAGTAGGACCCCCACCTCGTCACGAAGATATCATGGACGATGACGACGAGGACATTGAAGCACTAATCAAAAGAATTCCTGAGGACACCAAACCTTTAGAAGACTGCATTTTAGCTTGTCAAGGATGTCTTCTACTTCTAATGCTGAAGCAACACCTTAAGGATACCTATGGAATCACTGATTCGTAAGTTGAATTAAGAATTATAATTTATTAATTGCCTAAGTTTCAGTAACGATCATTTCACTAACATGACAATTTACACAATGTCTTACAGAAAAATTAGCGGATATTCACCATCCGACGCCAGTAAAACTTATGAAAGGCCAGGAAACAGGCGCAATACATCTCCATTTGAACCCAAATGCACGTTAGCAACGCTTATGCAACCACCGTCGGGTACTACCTCCGAGGGCCGTCGCGCTTTGGTGGAGCATTATCAGCATGTAAGATATTATTTGTAATTTATTTTGGCGTTGATAAAAATGTCGCTAAATTTGCAAGTTTGCATGCAACTACTGAAACTGTATTTAATAATTTGTTTGTTTTGTACAGTTTAAACAGCTGATGCTGAGGATCGACCCTGAAGAAGGGGACGAAGATGGAGAACCAAAACCAGCTAAGATTAAGATCGATCAGAATTTGTTTATGTATCCTGGTGCAAAAACCCCACTGAAAGGAATGCCACCACCTGCAGCGTCGACACCTCAGACACCATCGTCGATGAATTCGTCTTTATCGTTCCCGTCAACTCCAATGGACACTTCTTCTACAGATAATGCGGCGACTAGTTCCTCTTATACATCACATAATACCTCGGCGTCAAGTGTTTTGCAATCACCTTTGAAGCTAGTAATTTCCAAACCCTTCAAGGTAAGAAATGCACACGACTCTTTGAGTTGAAAATTGATAAAATTCGACATCAGATTTAATATTTACTGGAATTTACAGTCTGATCCAATGGTCCGAGTTCCGAAGTTAACCATTGTTCCTCTGAAATTCCCTGGAGGGGACGACAAGAAACTTCACAAAGTGAAAGAACATCATCATCACCATAAACATAAGAAATCGAAGCACAAGAAGAAGAAACGGCATTTAGTGAGTGATGATGACGACAGTGACAATTCTGATGCTGACCCCGATTTTCATCTGTAGGTATTTAGTATCGTCAGCATGTTTGAGAAATTTTGAATCGTTGTCGTCGATTGTATCTTTGTTATTGTGAACACCAAATGTAAAGACTTACCCAGAAAATAGATCTGTTCAGCCATGAAATGAAAATCTGTCAGGACCCAGGGCATGTGGAATTAATGAATTACGAAGCTGTCATTCGAAATCTCGAATTTCTGAAAACTTGGAGGACCTGAACTTCCAAGAAATAATGAATACTAGTTGAGAATCAAATGAACTATTCTAAATACCAAAACATGAACAACACTTGGAGTCTCGTCAAACTATCAGGGCCCGTTTATGTAAGGCTATCAAAAACTTAATATTAAACTATTGTACCAATGTAACTAACACAAGTTATATTCGGTTTATCATGAAAACTATATGCAAACGTTTGCGGCAACTACGAGCGCAGACAGAACCTCTTGTGAGGATATTATGGTGCTAACCAATCTCGAATACAATTTATACAATAGGCCAGTTCCTTTATAGAGTTGAAAAGGAGACAGCAACAGAACAGTTGCGCCAAGTTACACTCAAGTAGTGTTTTTGTGTCCTTTCGTCCTTGTAGCGGATGGCCTGTTTCTGAGCCAAGAGAGAAATAAATATATTTTCATATTAACTTTTATAAAATACTCAATTCAACCAGGCTGAAGCAGCAATCTGGTCACAGATCACCAGAGTTCTTCTCTGGTGTAGGACAGGTTTATTGTTGTTTAAGTTTAATTTATGAACTTTTCTATGGTATACAATATACAAAGATTTCGCAGCACATACTATTTTCTTTATTCTTTTGTGGTTGCTAACGTTTGTATAGCGTTGTTCTCATTAACAAGAATAGGGAAGTGGTCCAGGACAGTGCAACAATGTACACTCAAAGTATTAATTCACTCGTTTTCTAGATTAACTTAAAGTAATTCAATGTCGTTGATTCATTATTCATTATAATTACTTATACTTTATATAGCAGTAATATTTACAATATCGAAATTATGTAAACGCATTCAATATGATTCGTCGGATCGTTTTACATTTGTACGAGCATACGATTACTGTTATGTTTCTAATGTGACGTGATGGATAAAGTTGGGTGAACGAATTTCGCTGAAATCGCTGCCATCATTCCTCTTGTGGTTCCTTCATACACAAAGACAAGTAGTTGGTGCAGGGGTCGTATGATATAACTAAAATAAGATAAAGGACGCTACCTTGAAGAAGTAAGCGGTAGGTGACCCACCGTATTTAGCGATTCAGATGGACCATCGGTTCATTTTGGGATTTTGTCAATCCGGCTTGATTTCATTGTATCTTTGTGGTTCAAACAATCAAGTAGAATACGAAGAGTATACAATAATAACGTATGAAATGGGTTTTTGACAGTTCTACATTACTTACATTTACGTTCTACATCAATTGGAATGAATCCTGTTTATTATATACTTCGTTTAGGGCATGCTTATACCCTTGGTATTTGAGCCATGGTTTTAATGTTATGAGGAGTCACACGAGGAAATGCTTTATGCGATAACCGAAATGCATATCTGTACTTTGACCAGGTGATGTGTTGAAACCATTGTTATTAGTTTTAAGGTTACTCATTTGGTTGTTGCTTACTTTGTGCAATTCATTGTCGATTCATTATTAACTTTAATTTATTGAGTATTAGACGGATAGAATCATAGAATGATCGTATTAAATGAATTTTTGTACGCGCTGTGTGTGTCTCTGAGTCAAAAATGGACTCATTCATGTACAAATGAACCGGAGCGGACTTTGACGGGCTGGGCTCACCAATTACAAAAATGGAAATAGCCTTTTTTTTATAGATTTCTGAGGACGTTAAGATGAAACCACCATTTTTGAGTGATGACTTTAGCTGTAATGTTAATCAGGTCATAGATAATGATAATGAACGAAACTGTAGATTTTTAGAAGGTATATTTACGATGTTGATCTTTGACAATGTGCATCGTGCAAGAACATTTTTGTTGTGTCTCACAAAAAAATGTCCACCAATGAAATGCCGGTGTGCAGTGATCCAATTCAGAAAAATGTACAGGCAACAGTCACAGAACCAATAATTCCGTGTACTTATAATCGATAATTCTACACTTTTAAGACGTCGACCCGCTTGGGTTCACATTTGTCATCAAATTGTTACTGATTGAATGGAATTTTCAATAGTATTATTATACAATAACAATAATAAGTTAATAAGTAATAACTATAAACATTACTGTAAAGCAGTGGTTAATAATTAATTAAACAAAACTGCTATTTGCTATCATAACATTATATGACATACTGAATAAAAATCTCCAGTGATTTTGAGTTTAATAATTAAATTATCCAAGTTTTGTTTCACCCAGTGACGCACTTTATTTACATTCCATAATTTCTATTTTCGTTTCTAATACATGAAAAAGTTTTACCTGCGCATATCGACAAACAAAGGAAGGGTAAACGAAGAACGACGCGCGGGATGAATTGCATGTTCAGAGAAATTCCCTGTACACTGCACGACTCTACTGGCTGTCCTGTCGTGTCTGCATTTTTCAATTACTTTTCTTACCTTTGCCCTTTGTCTTTTGTCTTGTTTGGGTTGGAAGTTGGCATTGGAATTCCAATTTTCAACACGGATTTCTCCCAAAAATACTCAAAATGTCGCAAATTTTGTGATTTTTAATGTCATACTATTTGATTTTATTTAGGTCCTGTAGTGAAGTAGTTGTTAGTTATAGTTTGAGACAGTTCCCTATGTGAATTGTGTACAACAGCTGATGAACTCAGGTTACTTAATTAACCATTTAATGATTTAATGGTAGTCGTAGTCTCTTTTATGACGCTAGCTAAGCATGTTATAGGAGCTGATTCTAAAATATACCTGTAAGTACAATTAATTGTACGCTCTAATTGTTTAAATGTTAATGATGGATTTTTTATAACTTTATGTTTCTTTTCAATTCAGGCGATATTTACTTGGGAATATTACGAGAAGCATTTCAATTACTGTAATCTGGTCTCATAAAGGAACGATGAACCAATAACTTAAAGGCACTTAATGTGATATGTCGGTCGCAAACAACCAGACAATGAATTTATGACCTAGTAAGTTGCTTTGTTGTTTTTTGATTTAATAAATTAAATGGTCATTATGATGATTTGCGATGACGTAATGAGTACAATTGTAATTAGGATGTTTATTACGTTGAAAACATGCATTTATCTATTTTCCATTACTGATCTAGAGGGTTTCACCTGGTTATCCAGTTTCTGGTACAATTCGCAAAGCCTGTATATCCGCTTTTGAGTATGAGTTTTGCCTATTTGGCTGGCTCATTTAAGATTCATGATTACTACCGAATCTGACCTGAAAAACGAGGATTCCAACGAAATGGCGATGACGATGGATGGTCACCAATGTTTGGAGACGTCTCCTGTTTTAAGAGCAGCTTCAGTGAGTTTTGTAGAGAAGGGCTCGATGATGGAAGTTCAATCCAGTATTCCGGATAGCCCTACGTCCCCTACAACTTTTAACTTATTTCCAGCAACAAGAAGACGATCATCATCCTTATCGTCACTTCCAGAACATGGTGATGGGAATCATAATCATCACTTTAGACTGAACGGGCTTCATACCAGTACACTGAAGCGGAAAGAAGATAGGAGACCTTTGTCTCCTGCGAGTGTTCATTCTCTCGTGGAAGAGTACACGGTCACACCAGAACTTTCGCAGTTGATCTGCCAGTCGTTTCCAGGAAGTTTCGCATCGCGACAGAATGACCTTCTCATTGGTATTGTAGTCTCCCGTTGGGACAACATTGTGGGTCCTCAATGTGTGTACCTATGGACAGAAGAACGGACAAGCTCATATTATCCAGGAAATTTAGGTACTGCGGTTTCCTATTTTTGGATTTCAACGGAAAACAAGATTTAATGGTGATCCGTCATTATTATTATTCTCATTTGTTCTTTCAGGAGAGGGTCAACTCACGCGGGTTGTTAAGTATGTGACCGACCACACGGTGGACCATCAGGATGTAGATAGACCATTTTTATCGTCTTCTACTCAGAGGACGACGTTTTGCTTAGTTCCCGACTTAAATCTTGCGTACATTTCAATTTCCGTGCGGGTACCAACGGACTTCGACTGGGCAGACATCGGACCTGCTTCCGGTGGAAGTAATCCGGACCGTCCTGCTCCTTCGGTTCCACATGCTATTGCAGTGCTTGCTCATCTAAATTTCCTTTCCCAGTTTTTATTAATGCGACCACTACTCTCCAGTTGGTTGACTGAATTTGCACCGAAAATAACTGTACTTCTCGCAAAGGTTAAAAGTTTAATATAGTTTACGTAGATTTAATTCTGCTCACTATAATCTAAGGTCTCTGCTTATTTCATTGTTATTCATTACAGAACAAGCTGCATTCTTCCATGATTAATTCGTGGTGTGCGGAGCTATGTAAAACCATGTCTGTCGTGAGAAAATGTTGGACCCAAAACCGAAAAATCCAACAGCATTCGTACCAGAGTCATCAAAACACGGATTCAAGTCTCATTTTCTGCGATTTTGGTAGCATACTTGACATTGACACTGAATGCATACCACCACGTTCCCTTCCGAAAGGGATGTTAGGTCCAGTTTTAACGTCATGTCTTTCCACGTTTTCCACGTCAATTGTTGTGGGAAACGACAACGTAGCAGTTAATCAGGTAACACACAAACACAAGAATTATGTCATAAATTCAAGATATCTTAAGCAAGAAATTTCAATGCAATAGGTTATACGCTTTTTAATGTGCTTTCTGAGTGTACCGGAAAAATTTTGTTCTAAATATCTGTCGTCTCTTCGGGACACGTTCATGAAAGGGCTTTATATTCAGGTACGCAAATAAAAGAAAAAACATAGATTCGAAATTCGTTTTGTACAAAATACTGATATTTTTGTAGGGTTTAATGATGGGCGAAATCGGAGACAGAAGCCTTTCCTTCAACCAAGTCACGTCAAGTAGGTACCCTAGCACTCGTGTAAGCATAGTTTCATTATCATTTTTTCATTATCTGTAAATGATCATTATACATTGTGTTGGTATACATATATTTCTACAGATTGAGGTGTGCACGAAAGGTAAAGTACGACAAATGCTCTCACAAGTTCACCGACAGCAACGGGATTCAATACAAATGCAGGAACTAACAAGTTTGTGGAGTTCCACGCCATTTGTGTCTCCTCCATTAGAGTGAGTTATTTGTACTTTTGAAAATTCACTTTATATTCAATTCCATAAAAACAATTGCTTGTTCCAATCCAATATTACGTTATTAGCGGTAATTTGTACGCATAATATCACCATACTTAATTTCAGTCCGTTTCCACATGTGTCAAAAGAGGTAGCCGGATTCGTTCAACGCTTAATTGATGATTTAAATATTCTACCTTTTGATCGTCGTTATGCTCGCATACTTATTTTTCGAAAAATGATTCATGCTCGCGCCATTGCCTTAATCAATTACTTAAACTCTATAAAGTAAGAGGCAAACAAAACGTTACTTGCTCGATATAAACTTTCCTTTACAATGATTCATAACGGAAATATTGAAACCGTTCTAAAGGTCAAAACCAAGAAAGGACAAGGCAAAAATGGTCAAGGTCGCTAGTGAAATTTTGGGACTGGACGATTATGAATATTTGATTGTGCAAGTGGCCGCGGACAAAATCCGTCCTGGTGTCATGCAGCTAATCCTATCGTAACTAATCATGGAGATGATAACTGTAATCAAATCGAAATGAAGTAACTCCAACCCGTTACCCGTTTCAATAAGAATTCATTTCAGATTTCCACAACAGATTCCGTAATACTAAACAATTACTGACAAATTACACTAGTGTAATAGCTGTAGGTAAACTCTACCTCATAATTCGCAGCTTGCATGCTATCCCTACTCTCTGCATGATATCTGTTATCTAATTATCTATATCTGTCCTTATTTTTAGTACTAGTTAACTATTATTTATTATGAATAAACATGCTGAAAATGTGATTTCGACAAACTATATAAAAACAATAAACAAATTTTTCTAGCAACAACAATATATTCCACGTGCTAATTGATATCATGGTTTGATTTATTGTCTCTTCTACGTTACATAATTTAATAAGAGTGCACAAGTATGAAAAGGGAGAATGAATCAAAAGCATAAAAGTACTCTCGTACAAATCTGGTCTTTATTTTACATTTTATAAAGAATACAACACTCGGTGGTTGTAACCCATGTTTCAAGAACATAGTAAACAAAATAACAAACCCATCAATTGAAAAATGTATTTATGTCATCATTGATGATGGTTGACATTTAATCCCTTAGGACCCACCGCCACGTCCACCGCGACTTCCACCACCGCCTGATCCCCAGGATGACGAGGCACGTCCACCACCTCTCGACGATGACCCTCTTGTACCACGACCACCACGACCTATAGCACAAATCCAAAATAAATAAAAAATATAGCGTTCATTCATATTTTTGAAAAATTAAAAAAAAAGAATGAAATGACTCGAAAAGATTAGTTTTGTACTCACTTTGTCCTCTCATCATAGCAGCTTTGCCACGGGCTCCAGCTCCAATGCCGGAACCCTTGAGCCCGACCCGTTTGAACATGGGAGCATTTTTCAACATGTCGGGTAGTATCATAAACCGAATTTTGGATCCTCGAATAAAAACTAGTTCGAGCTGAGCATTCCGCCCATCCCGATAAGTCACGTTGACCCCTTGCATCTGACAATTCATATTGTCTTCGGCCTCAACCAGTTTCCCGCGAAATACTTCACCGGTCGTCGTCTCCAATGTCACAATGTGACCTTCCGCCTCATGAAGTACTTTTATAGGGACTCCGATCGACATGACCACTTTCTGTACTATTAATATTCTTATTATAGGAAAAAAACTTGTACACTTTAATGTTTATCCGGCGACGTCCTTCCAAAATTGAAAGGTGACAAACGAGCCGAGTAGGAAAGCTCCAAGCATTCGTTTTTCCGATTTATCCCGCTTGAAATGCTGCTGGAGCCCTTGTGGAAAGGAGAATTCAGATGGCCCCTCCCATCGCCTTTTCCTATCTCTTCGCCTTGTGTTGTTGGTATTGTGCACTTTTTGTTCACTTGGTGCATTTCCCATGTTACAAAGTTACAAAATCCAACCTAGCAAAACAACAACATTCTGTGCATTCACTCTTTCAGAGAGGACTTTCATCCATGAATCTCCTCACGTCCACAGTCCACACATTCATTCATCCACGCATCCATCCACACGGTCACGTAGTCACGTTTATATATCAATGATTCAAATATCATTGAGTTTTCCACAATTCCACATTGTTAACTTTTTACTTATGTCCACTCGACGAGGACATCAAAACTTCTTGTGATGAGGTCGTTACCACGTACGTTTAAATAGTTGTCATTGTCGACTCAATAATTAATCGTCTGTTAACTATCATCGAGTCAAAGGGTGTGTGCCGTGTGGGTGCATGATTGAACTGCAATAAGTGTGTACTTAAAATCAATCCAAGTCAATCTAATCGTACACTGTTATCAGTAACAAGAATAAGTACAGGTGAGTTGTTTTGAGTTTATAATCATTTTCGCTGATCTATGGATTGAATGAATTGAATACTTATTGTTGTAATACTATTGCAAATTGATTTATGATGTCTTGTGACATGACAACTTGTTTATTGGGCGTTGATAAAAATAACGAGGAGTATATTTTTTTAACGAATGCAGTTTGTCATCTGGGTGATCGATACAGATTTCTGTTCGTTGCAGTTTGCATTTCATGATGATGAGCGAGTTAGTGAGTTGGAGTCATTGTTTTTGGATTTAGTTTTGGTTGGATTGCTTTTAGGTGTCTAATATATAAACAAAGTGATTCTAAATTGTAGTAGATTGAGTTGGACAATTGGCCGAAACAGCAAAGTAAGGATGTAAAGTATGGTATAAAGTCATATTACACGTCATAGGTTACTTTGTATTTATGTTGGTTTTGTTAGGTTTTACATTGTGACGGTGGTAGAAGGAGTGAATGGGTCATTGTTATAAGAGTGTCATAAAATCATAATGGTTTTAAGTGGGCCGTCGCCGTATTAATGAATTATGAATGGTTTGCTTTTCAGTTCGGATTGTGACGTGGACAAGTAGGAAAGCAACATGGATTTGAGACAGAAGTTTTTTAGAAGGCTACTCCGAATGGACAATGAAACAGCAAGTGAGCCAACTGAGAGAATGGACTACGCTGAAGTCCGGATAATACCCTATGCTTTCCAACCATTTGTTTTCGCTGAACCAGAATTACGTAAGTTGATAACTTAAAAGTAGACATTTTGAGATTCGTCATCATAGCTGTACGGTTGGCAGTTCTTTTTATCAAAGGGTGTTTTTCTTTGTTCTCAGAAAACAAGCACTTATTTCCGATGCCGCGTTCAGGGCACAGGATTGTTTGCGATGATGGCAACTTTTATTCTTTTGGCGGCTACCTGGAGAATCCAAGGAATTCGTCGACTTTGCCACCGATGATTACACCGACGTTATTCAAAGAGGTTAGTAGACCAGCAGACAAAAGTCCAAGTGTTTGCATTTCGTACAAATAAGGCTACATGTTACGTGTGTTACCGTTGCCACTTGGGACTGTTCCTAGTTCAATCTTAATCTAATGTGCATTATAATTTTTATAATGCTCATTTCTTTTGTTGCAGTTATGGTGCTTTAACTACGCGGAAGCTTCGTGGAAATACATGATCACAAGCCGAACTGAAAAGCAAACCATTCATAATTCATTAATACGGCGACGGCCCACTTAAAACCATTATGATTTTATGACACTCTTATAACAATGACCCATTC
>JABASF010002037.1:0-17304 GCA_019776145.1 Harlomillsia oculata
TGCTTCTTGCAGCTTTTCATAATGAATAAAGTCGTCGAAAATCGATGTGGTATGTTCAAATGTGTGCAAAATTTTGAGCACTTGCTTCCCCTTTTCGAAAGGAACCTCCTGAAGATCAATACATATTTATTAATTATTATTTTTTCATAATCACCACTATTTCAGGAGACTAAAAGTATTCCATTACCTGAGTATCTCGGGAATTCGTCACAGGTTTGTTTTCATTATTTTCAAGTCTGATGTGGCGCAGCGCCTTATTGGGAACATCTTTTACATAAATCCATTTTACTTTGAACTGTCCCTTCCATTTATCTTGCGACCACACAGAAGAAGACGCCTCATAATCCACTGCTGTAACCATTTGTGCCATTCCACAGAAATGTCCGGAACTGTTCACCGAAAAAAACAGATACACAGGGCCGTTTCCTTCGCGTTCCCGGTAAGCTTGATCCAACCTCTTGTTACCGTGCTCAGTACTGCACCAAATGTCATATTTAATTGAACGATGAATATCGTCTTCCGAATAACTTTTGATCACGAAAAATCGCGCTCCTTCAGCAGTCATTTCGAAATGCTTTGGGTTGTAATCATTCTTAATCTTCGTTTCGTCTATACAAAAACAAAAAGGTCATATGACGGTAATGAAAGTAAATCAAAACATATAATAGCCCATTCGTCATTCATTATTACCTGGGTAGGCCGGTTGAGCGTTATTTGCAGCAGAACCAGAACCAGCAGACACTGACACATGATTACTTGAAGAATGCGACTGATGCGAGTGTGAATGAGAGTGTGAATGCTGAGAATGTGAATGCTGCATCAATGGGGGAGGTGGAGGATGCGACTGAGGTGGAATATAACCCATTTGATGCGAAGGCTGGTAACTTCTTGGTGGCATTCCAGAATTTAAAGGGGCCGGTGGCATCTGCGGTGGAGGTGGTCCTGTCACTGAAGGTGGTACCTTCGAGCGTTCCCATACTGGTGGGCGAGGAGCCTGAACCGGTGCAGCAATCGGAGCTTTAGCGATAGCCCCATTTTTACTTTCCCAAGCTCCTAATGAAGAACATAAAATAAATACAATTAATCAATATAATCTACATAAAATCGTTTCAAGTTTTATTAATGGAAGATTAAATGAATACTTACCCGGCATCATTGGAGGAGGTGGCATTCCTGGTTTCTTTTTCATCAAGCTCTGAGGTTTTGCTGGCTGCGATGCAATCGAAGCCCAACTCTTCTTCGACCCGGATCCGCCACCACCCATTGCTTCCTTTAATTCCTTTAAGTGGTCCTTATCACTTCCACCCAACCCAAGACCTCCCATTCCCTGCTCTACTAGCTTGACCCTATCATCGTACATGCCGTCCCTAATAATCAAAGTATTATTGCTTGTCATTTGTCAACTTTAGATTTATACAGAATTCAAAAAAATCTCAAATTCAAACGTTAACACACAAACCTGTAGTAATCATCATAGTGTTTACGTGGCTGGGGTTGTCCCCAAGTATTGTAGTCTCCGTTTCCATGAAATCCATAGCCAAATCCCGGCTGGCCTCCAAAGTTTCCGAAACTACCACCATTACCTCCACTAAACATGCCATCAATATTATAGTGACCTCCAGCTACACCAGAATCATGGATGCCTGTGGAGTAACCTCCACTCATAAAGGCAACGTCGCCTCCATTAGAAGACCATGGGCCACCACTACCGTCAAAATTTGCTGGATATTGGTATGATGTAGCGCCATAATAAGATGACATATACGGGTCAGAAGCAGGAGCCATAGACGAATAACCCTATACACCAAAAGAAACACTCAGTAACCAAAGTATTCACTTCACACTCCACGCACCGGTAACAGATCATAATAAACACTCTTCGACGACTATAATGATATTTGACATTTGTCGAAAATTCCATAAACATAAAATATAATAGTTCATTGTATTGTAGCACACCTGATGATGAGGCGGATGTTGATTCCTCCATGAGTCTATATCGTCATGATCTCCAATATGATGATCTTTCGGTCCATTTGGAACTAAAGGATATATGTAATCAAAACAAAATTAGAATGATGCATCAAAGCATCACACTAATCAGTAATCACACAACATAAACCAAACGTCGCGGTTTACTATAAAAACACTCAGCTGTTAAACTTACATTTATTGTAGGTCTTGCCAGAATTTCCAGATCCCTTGCTTCTCTGTAAAATCAAAAACCGAAACACAGTTATTTCACCAATATCCAATGAATCATTCATCACATTACATTAAACACTAATTACATATAAATGAAGTTCACACACCCTTCAATGACAAACTTAATACTTTAAGTTTGCTGTGTCAAAAAAATGTACCGTCATGATGACATTCCTTTCATCTTCAACACCTACGACTTATGCTTACAATAACTTGCAAAACAATAAATAAAAGTAAAATTTACCTGATGATCCGACACGCTCGTAGACATGAGGGCAATAAGTAGTTAAAAATTCCAAGTGACGGGTACTCAAGAAATGTTCTGTAACCCTCTTCACCTGATGATGATATACCACACTTTTAAAACGTTAATAAAGTTGTCCACCACACAGTATATTGACAACTTGGACTTCACAATCACACACAACAGTTGAAGATGAACGCAAAAAAAGTCACAAACACCACCTCAAAAAACACCACAGGAGCTGAAAAACACGACTCACTCTAATAAAACTGACGAATCCAATGTTGAAACTGGAGAATGAAAGATGTCCTTGACGTACTCGTGGGTCACTGACACAAAGGTTGACACTGTCCTAGGGAGTAGTTAAATCGAGTAAAAAGTGTCCAAAGATAAATGTCCGATGAACCGTGAGTGAACAACAATGGCAGCTCAGTGAATGAAGAATTCCTATTTGCCTTCTTTTTTTACAGGGCCGACCGACTCACAGAATCCACAACACGGACAGAACACAAGAGTGGAGTCGAGTCGAGTCAAACCTAAAACCAAAAGCAAAATAGCAAAATCCCAGCAAAATAATAATCTATACAAGCTTTTGGGCTCTGGAATACCGGAATACCGACACCAGAGTGCAGGCGCAGAATGCCAAGGAACAAGCGCCCTCAACTCAATCCACGGCACTCACTCACACTTTTTCTCATTTCACATCGCACCGCGTGCTGATCATCATCAGGTCCTTTCAGGTAATTTTTTTAATTTTTATTTAAATTAATTAATCATTATAAAATTTCATCTTATCATAGCGTCATACTGAAGGTGCTCTGTTCTCAATTTTAGTACTGAACGTGACGAGTGAATTACTTTTACCAAAATGGTTTCCGCTAAGAAACAGGTGAGTTGGTTTTCAAGCCGGGTTGTTGGGGTTTAACCATATTGTCATTTACATTGTTAGCAGATTTAGGTGAAATGCATAGTTTCAAGTTTTGCAAGCAATCGTTTTTTTAAAATATGTATGTATACTATTGTTTAGCTTATTGTGTTGCTTTTATGTGTGGTATAGGGAATTTTTAGTTAGTTAGGAAGCAGTATGGATTTTACCGAGAAGTACTGCGAATATGTTGAGGAATGTGTTTTGTTTTTGTGCGTTTTAGAAAAAGAGTGTGGAGAGTATCAACTCTCGACTTGCACTCGTGATGAAATCTGGTAAAGTCTTGCTTGGTTATAAGCAGACGACCAAGTCCCTTCGACAAGGGAAGGCTAAATTGGTCATCATTGCCAACAACACCCCTCCTTTGAGGTAAGTTACAAAAAATAAGCATTCATCTTTGTATTTACCAGATTTTATGAACAAACAACTTAGTTGGGAATGGTTTTGTTTGTGTCAACAGGAAGTCTGAAATAGAGTACTACGCTATGTTGGCTAAGACTGGTGTTCATCATTATTCTGGGAATAACATTGAGTTGGGTACCGCTTGTGGTAAATACTTCCGAGTATGTACCTTAGCTATTACTGATGCAGGAGATTCTGATATTATTCGGACATCTGCTCCTGATGCTGCCCCAACACAATAAATTCCTTGTTATTGTCTTAATTACTTTCACATAAGGGATTTTTAAATAAATACCTTTATTGCAAAGTTATACTCGAAATAAACTGTATGTATCGTCTTATGTTATTCTTTTTTACAAGCATTCCATGGGGGTCATGCCTGCCCAGTTTATGTCACTTAATGCAATTTCAGAGTTTACTGTCTTAATGTAATACAAATGAAGTAGGTTTGCATATTTGCGCATTGTTAAGATAGAGATTTATAGATCAAGCAACATTGAGGCCTTGTATTTCACATTTTTCTCATCCAAGATACAATAAACAGTTCAGTGAAACTGATATCAGTAGATCATTTATGCAACTTTGGAAATTGGATTTGGTATACACGTTTTCTCATGATTCAGTTTAAACATTACGTTTTCGTCCGTACAACTAGAATACACGATTCTTCAGATTAAACGAGCTGTATGGATTTGATTGTTACATGGTTATAAGTTTGGGTTTAACACAATCGATCATACAAAATACATATAGACAAGGAAAATAATAGCAGACGTAACGATCATCCCCCCATAAAGAACGTATTTGTCTTGGTAGGCGCGACGCTCTATGAGTTGCATAACAGTGTTGGACAAACCCAAGGTATTTATAAAACTTAGCATCCTTGTCTTTGTTCTTTTCAGAGTTGCCTTTTGATCTTGCAAATTCCCAAGCATGGCATACCCTTGTCCAAGAATATCGTCCATTCCTCTATTAGCGTTCTGGAGGCACAAAATAATAAATTGTGAATTTCCTGTCAGTGAAAGTGAAATTCAGCCCTTTGAGTATATTGCAAAACTTGATCCAATCCATTTAAGCTTCTAAACGAACCTGTAAGGAGTTATTGTGTCGGATGGAGTGATCAATACTAATACTAGTATCCTCACTGCTGTTGGATGTGAATCTTCTACTCATCAATTCTTCTCGGTCACTCGCCGCTCGTTCTCGTAATTGACGTTTTCTTTGAAAATTTCGAAGGGAAGCCTGTTTTAACATTCAACAATACCATATAAATAACCAGTACAATTTTTAAATTCCGTCTCGATTCGTTCACTTCACCAGTATACTATACACTTACTCGTAAATGATCAGCATCATACTTCATTTGATTCAACTTTAATCTGGAAATCTGTCGTTTTTGTGGAGGTTCTTTCATGATGTAAACTTCCAGACGTTCATGTAGTCTGAAACCAGAATTATCATCCTAAATAATACAACGTCTACAATAATAGACAGGTAAATTAATTTAACTTAAAGCAGTTTCTTACCCCGTGATACTTTCCAGTCTCTTTTGAATACTCTCCTCAATCATAATTTCGTCTGGGTGTCCAACATGTCTTTCCAGCTGAATGAACAAACTGTTGACTTCTTCTAAACACCCGTGTGATTCGGCAAAACACGATTCCATTTTAAATTATGATGAGTAATTTCTGATGATGATGATGAAAATGATCCTAAAATTAATGTTTCAAATATTGTACGATAAACTGGACAAACAAATGTCCTTATCAATGGAATTCACAAAAATACACAAATAAATGCAGCAAACAGAACCTAACATCACATTGACAATGACAAAGTAACAAACTACACGTCAGCACAACGTGCAGACGGCAGGAATGACTCGAATGACCAATTTGACAGTATGATTTTTTGCAAAGAATGCGTAGAAAGGAAAGTGAAACGTATGAAAATGAAAACACAACAGCAGCAGGAGCAATGCACAAAGCACTTCAATTCAGTCCAAGGCGCCGAAGAGTTTTGGTCCTGTCATTGGAGTTCTTTCCTACACCTGATTTATAGGAGGCTGAATACGCATGAAAAAAGAAAGTTTCTGTTCGAGTGAGTGCATATCGTGAATTTTAAGGTAAAAAGGACACATGAGCACACGACGAGAGGACAGTTGAAATGATTTTTGTGTCTTTGTAAAAGGTAATTATTATTTTTAAATCATTCAAAATCTTATTTTTATACGTTACGAAACATTTTAATCGTTGTTGTTGATTTTGTATTTGCATAGGTTGGTTCAAGTTCAGAAATCGTTAGTCGAGACAGATTACGAAACTAGGTGTTTTTCTACAATGTTTGTTAGTACTGGAGCGATTTTAATTTTTTTAATTCTTTAAAGACTGTTTTTGTGGAACCAACTTTTGAGTTGAAGGTTAAATCTATGAACTAGTTAATTTTGCGAGTGAGATTAAATTAATATTGTGTGAGTTCAGTTTCGGGTGAGAAAATGAACGGAGATAGACATTCGCGACCGGCGGGCGGTGGTGTTCCGCCCCGTTGGCTACGATGTCCTAGAAAATCCGAAGGTTTCATCGGAGAGAAATTCATAGTTTTCAAAACACCTTTGAGCTCCAATTACGACGGTAATGTTGCTCCTCAATGGCGATTTCATCCAAAAATGATCCTTGATTATATGAAGATGCAGAAGGTATGAATTATTTTATAGCCTTGCCAGCTGATTGGCCTACTGTATAATAACTTTAGTTTCCGGTTGATTGAATAATCTTGTCTAGTTTTGGATTAATTGTGTTTTTGCAATTTTGGTTTTTACAGTTGAATTTGGGATTATGGATTGATTTAACAAATACTGATCGCTTTTATCCAAGTGAAGCAATTGAGAAATCTGGGACAAAGTACGCGAAGATTAATTGTCGAGGGCATGGTGAAGCTCCGTCCAATGACCAAACCAAGATTTTCGTTCGGTTGTGTCAACAATATATCAACAAGAATCCGTTGGATATCATTGGAGTTCATTGCACACATGGATTCAATCGTACTGGTTACCTCGTGTGCGCATTCCTTGTTGAAATGTGGGATTGGAGTATTCATGCCGCATTGTCGCACTTTGCAAAGCTTCGACCTCCTGGAATATACAAGCAGGATTATATTGATCAGTTGTATCGCATTTATGGGAGTCAAGATGAACCGATATTGTCAGCCCCTGTGAAACCCGATTGGTGTTTTGAGGATGAGGATGTTGAAGATGATGACGGTTACGCTGGACATCAATCTAATGGGCCGAGTAGTTCAAGACTCATGAAACGAGGTTATGATGATGAATCTCCGGCTTACAATGGAGGAGGCGGAAGACCTCACAAACAACGACGGGCGGAATTTGTTAAGTTAAATCCTACGTTCATGGAAGGCGTTCCTGGTGTTTTACCAGTAACCGATAAAAATGAGCTCAGCTCTTTACAACGAAAAGTTCAAGAGATGTGTGGATGGAGAGGGTAAGTTGAGTACCTAGTTATTTTATTTAAAAATGTTGAGCCGACAATAAAACTAATATTTCGTATAAAATTCTTTTTAGTACTGGATTTCCTGGATTACAGCCGGTGTCTATGGACATGAACAACATACTATTGCTCGAACAAAAGCCGTACATGGTATCTTGGAAAGCTGATGGTACTCGTTACCTTATGCTTATTGATGGGCAAGATCGAGTGTATTTTGTGGACCGTGACAACTGTGTATTTAAAGTTGATGGAATTAGCTTTCTATACAGGAAAAATCTGTATGAACACTTAGCAGAAACTCTTTGTGATGGGGTAAGTTTATGGTTATGATCAAAATGAAAATATCAAATGGTTATCTATCTACAAAATTATGATTATCAACGAATATTAACGAACTGGCCTTGCTTTTGTAGGAAATGGTACTGGATAAAGTGAACGACGCTATGGTGCCACGATATTTAATCTATGACATCATCAAGTTCAGGGGTGAAGATGTTGGCAAAACTGATTTTCGTATAAGACTGAATTGCATTAGAGTATGCAGTTTTATTAGATAATGTTTTTGCATACATAGATTCCGTTACATTGTATCGTAAATTAAAGCTTTGTTGTCTTTTAGGATGAGCTCATTACTCCGAGACATCACGCAATAGAGAGAGGAATCATTGACAGGAATTTGGAACCGTTCGGTGTTCGTCATAAAGAATTCTGGTTTTTGGACAATACTGAAAAAGTACTTGATGGTCTTGCAAAGGAATTGGTTCATGAGCCTGATGGTTTAATATTTCAACCTACGAAAGAGGTAATCATTTAAGACAAAGACTCGATTTTCTTGTAATAGCTATCTAAAATTTAACATTTGAATTAAGGCTTACGTTTGTGGCCGATATGACGAAGTGTTGAAGTGGAAACCTCCTAGTCTAAATACAATCGATTTTCGACTGAAAATAGTCACCCATACCGGAGAAGGGTACGTAATCGTTAAAGAACTCTCGTTAATGTGTAGTATTTGATTATCTATCATCTTCATTCGAATTAAATGTTTTGACAGATTGCTACCGACCAGAGTTGGTGAATTGTACGTTGGAGGGTTGAATACTGCATTCACTCAAATGAAGGTAACAAAAGCAATTGCTGCACTGGATGGAAAGATTGTGGAATGCAAGTTGGAAAATCATGGATGGGTGTTTTTACGTGAGCGAACGGATAAATCCTTTCCGAATGGACTGAATACAGCTAAAGGTACGCTGCATTTCTTCCGATTTGTGTTGAGTGCCAGAGTGCCCTATAAACGTTTGTGTTAATATTCGTCTGTGGTTTTTTTAGGTGTACTGCAAAGTATCCAAAGACCGGTCACCAAAGATTTTCTACTGGATTTTATACAACGGCGAAGATTTAGGAAATTTTGCACTTAATATCTAGTATGCCTGTGTACTTACTAGACTTACACATACAAAACTTAATAGTGTCCAATTAATGTCGAATTATTTGTTCTTGTTAATTGGAAAAATGTTGGTTGATATTCCTAGCTAAAGATGTAGTCTTAAAGTGATTTATCAAGAGTATTTGAAAACTTGTGAAATGATAACGTGTCTTGTGAAATTAAGTTAACATTCATATGTGCTGTTATGTATTTTTGTTTTGCGTGTTCTTATAAATATGCAAATGTTGATGACTTGAATGTTGTGATTTTGCAATGTCGGTAGATTGCAATCTTCCTTTTGACTTAACATAATTATTGTGCAGCTTGAAATGAATACTGCAAAGTGTACTGACAAAATGTTTTCCAAAAGTGTGGTATTCACATAAAGAGTCGACTACCTTATGTAACAGTAACATTTGTTATTGCCCAAATATGAGCTGAAAAGAATAAAAAGGAAGGTTTACTTCTATTTTGCTGGTTACAATTTGATGGATCATCCTATATCATGAATCATTTATTCAAGTATCCTTGAACAATATTTTATTCATAACTATGTACAAGAAATAGTATAAACGAGAGAAATCGTACGAGTTTAATCTGAATGAGTGAAATGAGTACATTGAAATCAAGTTATCCATAAATAATCTTTTGATAAAGTTCTTGTTAACATGCCGAAAAAACTTGCTGGAAACATTGAGAGAAGTGCACGATCAGCATTCCAAGTATTGCAATCTTTTTTCCTTTTATGGTCCCTTTTCCTCTCTCTTCCGAGTTGCGACATGCGGACGGGCTGAGTAAGAAGGAAACCGAGAAACTTTCACTTTCGGATTTCCTCATTATTTTCTTGTTACGCGGCAGTAGAATATGCTCCCGGAAGATAAGACACGTTCCGCGTACTTTTTCAACGAATAACAACCTTTTTATTGCATTGTTAAAGGACGAGTGCAAAGTGTACGATAACTTTGTTTATTCGAACACACAGCGTAGAATTTTCAGAAAAGGATGCCTTAATCAAATATTGTCAAGCTGTTTATGAAGATGTCTAACAGAGAAAGTTGGAATTGGAACATACATAGGTTTAGGTTGTTGTCCTCTATAGGATTTCTGATTATACGAACCCGATTTTTCACAGAATAAAATATCTCTGTTTCGAGTCCTTAGAGCGCATTAAACTTTAAAAGGTATCTTTCGCATTTGGTACTGCATGGAAGGGATAGTGAATTCTACATAAATATAAATGTGGGTAGTCGGGTAGTGGCACAGTTTCCTTATTTTCGATTTTTTAATCATTGCGTTGCGAGGGCATTCAGGTTCTGTGAAAAGAATAAAAGATATGGTGCTTTCTGCTTTCACTCTGCTTCAAAGCAAAGGGTCATAGAGTGCAAAGGCATATTGTGTGCTTTGCGGGCTTATCGAAAATTGTTTAGTACTTTTGTTGTGAGAAGGAATTTTTGTCAGTATGATACAAAGATACAAACTGATACGTTTTTGTGGTCTACAGTGCTTTCACTTGGTAATGTCAACTCTGCCATTCACACCATGTAATCACGCTGTTGAAAGGAAGAGAGATACGCATTAGATAGAGGAGAAAGGAGTGCTTTTGCTTATATGGAATGCTTTCTGTTGCTGCTGCTGGTGTTACAAGTTGTATAAGGTTGCTTTTCATGCTTTCATGCTTTTCCTCAGAAAGGAAAGGCAAAGGGTTCGTTAGCCTTTCTCCGAACGCACTTTATTGCGCAAATTCCCTCGTATTGTGTGCTCTGTGCCACACACGCTTTATATGTCTCTCTTCTTTTCCACTTTCTCTCATGCGTGCTGAAGCGTCCTGTTGAATCCTCAACTTTCCATTTATTACTTACATGAATTGTATTGCAGAGAACCATATTCGATGATCATCATCTGAATCATCTCACAAAATGATTACTTTCCGCTCGACTTTCACCTTTTGTGTTCCCAAAGAAAATATTTTGTGAACTTGTGTACCTACGTCACATTTGAATACATTAAGATGAGAATCTTGAATGAATTTTCAGACGGGAAACACCCAGAGTTCAACAGCAGAGTAACCTTTTATTACACAACATTTTACTCTCAGAAATTCACGAACAAGAAAGAGCACGCATTCGTGGGCGTAACTCATCGACGTGCTATCCATTAAAGAAATCTTCTTCACGTCGCTTCTTCTATAAGTTTGAAATATAGTGTTATCAATCTGAGATCTTAGCACGCAATGGCACTATTATTATTTCGAATGAAACGACTCCAGTATTAGATCTTTAAACTACTCTAAGCATTATTAAACGGTGATTAAATTCAATTTGAGGTCTACTTTTCTACAGCAGTATACAAAACTATAAACAAGTCAACTAAGAAACCACAAACTTGGTCTGTTCCTTTACAAGGCTAATATTTATACACCATAAAAACGCTCATTTACCCTCATCATGATTGCAGAGCGATGAATAATAAAAGAAATTCGCAACGGCACGCTATATCCATATTATTAAATACTAAACCAACAGATTTTAATGAGTAAGCAATCTATTAAATTAAACGATATAACATTCCTGCTGATCATATACTAATCAAACTTTCATAGACTTTTTCATGAAAAGAATCAAAAACACGGGGCGAGGGTATACTAATAAACATAGTCGTATTGTAAACCGTGTTGCTCCTACGCGTCGTACAATTAAACGTTATTTACACAAATTGAATCAAGCAGTATATAAAGTTCAAAAACGTTTAAAAAAATGGAAAGGAATAAAGGAATGCTAAAATGTCCCAGCCGGCCGGCCTCAATAGTAAATAATCCAATTGCAAGTGAAAGTTCATGAAAAACTTTGAATTATTTTGTTTGTTTCGTGGTTTCACTGTTCTGTTTCACGGTGCCTTAAAATCACAGGATTGTGGATTTGCATGTAAGAAATGGATAGACCGGAAGTGCCAGACAAGGTATTATACAATATGCATATATGATACAAAAGTGATTAAGGTAGCATTAATTGTGCATGATTAAGATAAAAATGAAAGTGGATTTATTGTGACAAGATTGAGACAGGACAGAAGACAGGACATGGGAAAAGCAGAATGGCATTTCCAATTTCCAGGCAGGGAAGGGGTTGTAAAAGACGCGTAGATGTGTTTTTGAAGGGGCGAGGTAGAATCGACGAATGCATCACGCAGCGCAGGAGAAGAGGCTGCGGATAAGAAATCGATAGTGGGAATAGCACAAGCACAAGCTCTCAGTCCTCTGAATGTCTGAGTATAACACGGAGGAACAACTCCTTAACCAAACCCGAGGAAAACTCTCTGTTCACTTTTGTGCAAACTTTATTTCCAGAGTTTTCCACTTTTCGGTTGCAACCACCACCACCTCCGGATTTCGGGATTCCTCCAGGACAAAACCAACTTTCTCTCTTTTTCAACCTATACAACGTACACGACGAGACGACCACCACCTTTTCCTCTGGACAACGACGTCCAATTCCACAAAATCCTTAATCCAGTCACTTTTCCAGTTTTTACTTTATAAAACTTAACGTTTTCGAAGTTTGCTGTATTTATTTTGACCGGGATTCGTCATCTTGGAATTTCCTCCGATCCGACGACGTTGACAAAGATTTGTCTTCTACGACGTTGGCGACATTTCGATACGAAGTGTCATCGGTTTTTAGGTAGGTCATCACCTGATCGTATCATCGCTGAGATTTTGAAATGTTCTTTGTGTATTCATGTTGCTGTCCGGAAGTCCAGTAAAATGGCTGCTGCGCTGGAATTTACTTGAAGGACGTTTTGTAATTTTTATAGTTAAAGTGTGTGGGTGTCACAAAATTGGAACATTTAACATGTCGTTGTCATTAATCTCGGTGGTGCTTCAATAAAAAGTGTAATTTCCGATGTCACGACGAGGAGACTCCACGCGTGTCTTTAATGTCGCCGTGGTGGGACTGTCGGGTGAGTCATCTGTTTTATTAGAGTCTTTTTTATGTGGATGTTACCTCGAGTTTTTCGGTAAATACGACATTTGAGAATGCTAATTTAATGTTTGCTAAATTGTAGGTAATGAAAAGGACAAAGGTCAAATTGGAATAGGAAAGTCATGCTTGTGTAACCGATTTATAAGACATCGGGCAGATGACTATTTTCCAGAACACATTTCCGTCCTGAGTGTTACTGATTTCAGTGGCCGAGTTGTTAACAATGATCACTTTCTGTATTGGGGGTATGCGACAAAAGCCGCTGAGGACGGTCCTGAAATCGGTTTCAATATCGTCGAACAAACTGAGTTTATCGACGATGCGACGTTTCAGCCCTTCAAGGTGATTACAGTTTTGGTTTTTAAATGACGGTGTTAACGGTGTATCGGGTCATTTATCATTTTAAGCCAGTTATTGTAAATGTTTCATTGTCTTTTAATTTTTAATGCAGGGCGGTAAGATGGATACATACGTGAAACGATGTTCGTCTACTCGTCTGTATTCGGCTGAGAAATTAATGTACATTTGTAAAAGTCAACTGGGCATTGAGAAAGAGTTTGAACAGAAGGTTATGCCGGATGGAAGACTCAATATTGATGGTTTCATTGTCGTTTATGATGTCAGTGCTGTTCCAGGTGAGTCAGCTTAAGCATTTAACCGTATAAATAGCAATGCGATTGAAATGCGCTATTGGCTGTTGCATATAATTAATATTTCATGTACGTTTCTGTCATCAAATCAGGGCGTTCTATTGATCGTCAAACCGAATTTTCTGCATCCATTCTCATACACATAATTCGGGCGAAGAAGCCAGTGGTTTTAGTCACAACCAAGAATGACGAAGCGTGTGAAGCTTACGTAAAAGAAGCTGAAAAACTACTACAGAGGAAGGAATTTCGTCAGTTGAATATTCCAATAATTGAAACGTCTTCTCATGAAAATGTGAATGTTGATGCTGCTTTCCTAATTTTGGCTCAATTGGTGGACCGTGTTAAAAATCGCATACGACCTTTATCGTATAATGAAACGGCTCGTAATCGTAAAGAAATGCTTGACTCAGTCTCTGACGCATTTCAAGCACTTATTCAAGCACACGTCACCGATCACCGAGCACTATGGACACCAGTTTGTAGAGATCTTTTGAAGTACCCTGCTTTCCAACGGTAAGCACAATTATTGTTTCAGTAGTGCTGTGTGTTTTATGTTCATACGGCTTAGCCTTTGGGCTTTTTTTGGCCTTATTTTTTGAACAAAACCACAACGTGCCATACGAGCTTGCACTATATTACACAGGTATATTGAGCTGTTTGGAGAGGATTGTGCTCAACGGCTTTTTCGTCGACATTTGAAACGTTTGAAGGATGAATTTTTATCGCGTCGAGAGAGAAGGTATTTGGAAAGACTTCCAGAAATTCTGCAGACGTTATTCCCTGAGTCAATACCAGAATCACAACCATGGGAGTTAATCGTACAACGGATCAAAGAGCATCCAGAGTGTGCACTATATTTCGTTGTGGCTCCTTCTGGTCTCGCTCCAGAAACGGACTGGACGTGGGGTTCAGAATCTTCCACAGAAACCAATATTCGAGAAAATAGGATTCCGTTGGATTTACTCTCAACTGGAGAAGCTGAAACGGTAAGTTCAGTTATAAAAGGCTTTTAATGTTGACTATTGTAAATATTAATACTTTCTGTACATTTCTTTTTTTCCATACTTAATTATTTTTAATATTGGCTAATACTTTAGGTTTGGAGAAACTTAATCAACTCGCTACAAGCAGATCGAAGGCGCAGTGAGTTTAGGCAGCAGTTCAAATTCCTTCTTGATAATACTCCGTATGTTACACCTGGGAAATCTTTAAACGAACTCCAGGTGTTGTTTATGGGACATGAATGCTTCGTGAGTACTTACACTTTCCATTTCGAAAGATATATATAACGTATCTTGTTCGTATTGAAATTATTAAGTGGTATTGCTTTTCTGTGAACAGGAAGCTCTTACGGGCCAAGAGATTCAATCAATTTACGAGCAGCATCAGGCAGAGCTCATTGAGAAAGCAAAACGAGCCTTTGTCGAGTTGATGCTAGAACATGCCGATATATTTACTCAAGTACAAACATCTTCTCCAATGGCCACAATCACTCAGCAGCAAGTACGAGAAATGGTGGAGATTTTACAAGAAGACTCCCGTTACAAAGCTCTCGATCGGTTAGATCAAGAACGGAGATTAATGCTTCTTCAGCATTTAGGATTTGTTCATTGCCCGCAGAGAGAACATTGTCCCTCCTTTCCTAATTGCATGGACAATGTGGTACACACAGTTATTCTGATTAAAAAACATTAGGATAATCTGTCTGAACATATATCATATACATAAGTACTTTTGATATTGTAGATCGAAAGGCTATTGGATTCTTCGAGCTCCTGACCACATGTTGTCGAATTTATCAAAATCCTTCATGCCAAAATTGTCAGACGCTGAAGTTTCCATTTTATGCTTTGGGGGTGGTGCTGGAAGTTGCCCCTGTCGCTGACGAATCCACGAAGGTCGTACTAATGCATCTTCACTTCCAACGTCGCTATCTTCACTAGGTAACTTTTCGTATATGTCATCCGAATCATTCGTGGACCCGACGTGTGCATCAGGCACTGGAGGCGGACGCATGGAAGGTGCCGGAGGAGCTCTATACAGAGGCGGAGACTCCATTCTAAAAATAAATAAATGCATTATTAAATTATTTAAATGTACCATTTCCGACCTAACCCGCAAAATCAAGAAGAAAAATATTCTATTAGATCTATATCCATTAAAATAAACTTTTAGTACCTGAAAGCCTTCTCGATGTCACTCTTCTGGTCCCACACTTGACGAAAGAAAGGTGTATAAATTCCAACAGTATGCTCGCCACTCCACGTCGCAAAATGCCCCCGGAGTTCGTCTGCGAGAGCATTTCCTTCAGTAATAAGTTTTTGCCCAATTGTTGACCCGAACATTGCAGATGCAGCACCACCGTTATCAGTCACGGCAAGAATTTGTATCGGGAGATTCGGAACGTTTCCAGAAAATGCTTTTAGAGCAGCAAAGGATGCAGATCGATTTGCAGAATAAACTAAGATGAGTCCATGGACTAGATCTTCTCTGTGGGATGAGGCTCCATGATATGATGACAACATTATCTGCGCACCACAAAGTAAATATTCCTTTAAGTCATGGTGCTTGCACATGTTGGCCAACATCTTCACGCTTTATTCCCATTAATTAATGGGGCCATTTAATACCATTGATGCAATAGACAATAAACCAGCTTCGTCTTTGAGCGTGATCTTGTATAGCACCTTGTATCGTGATGTACACACAAGCCAATCCAAGAAATCGACTGAGCGAGTACAATACTTCCTCCCCTTGCTTTTATGCCAATGCAATGTAAAGTGCGTGCATGTGCAACATATTTGTTATTTGTATTTTCTTTACGAAAACATTTGAAAACTTGTAATTACAAGATAAAGAGGCATGCAATACGAAATCATATACTTTTGTACGTAGCTAAAAATTGTGAGTAATAAACGCTAATGTAGCACAAAGACAAAATGCAACAGTATGCTAATGAACCCTAATGAACAAGGTAATGAAACTAGATCAGTACAAATTTTTGTTTACCTGCACACAACGGCGTCTATCTCCCAAAAATGTCAATAGGCTAATTGCTTTCTCATCAGTTTGCTGACAGGCTGGAAGTGTAAACAGTGGGGCAATGAGAGAACCGACATTGTAGGAATCACCACAAAACATGCACATTATAACACGAATATCTGGTCGTTGTCCTGTGAGTACAATCTGAGGAGCAAACGGAGAATGGTGAGGGTTTGTTCTGTCCCGTAGGGAACGAACCAGAGACTGAAGTGCCTCTGCCAACAGTTGAGTACTGCAATTATAATCCCGTGAAGTACACAATTAATTCCTGCCATACAATTGAAAATAAATGTTTCAAACGAAATTGTTTACCTTGGATGGTCATCCGGTCCGGTAACGTCAACAAATCCACACCCTAAGCTATCAGCAAGTGATTGACCTTCGCCACTTAACATCTCCTTGTCTTCAGCATTCTCTGATGCCAGCCCATTAAAAACAATAACAACAGGAGGTTCAGCAAATGGGGCATTTTCTTCGGCTAAATTGCTAAGTAATGTTTTCTCCAAGTAAGCCTTAGTGTCCTCCAGAGTCTCGGAAGTAGAGTAAATAACCAGTCTTGACTGTAAATGACCAGAAGTATTTGCGGGAAATGTCATAGGAATGTCAGTTGTTTTCAGTTCTACAGTGTACACTACGCCATCCAGCTCGTATTCGTCGTCTTCGCACTGTTCTTCTAAACCTAAAGCAGTAAAATGAATGTATAATAATTTATAGTCAAACCGTAATTTGACATGTAAAGGTCAAAAGACAAATCAACTTACCGAATTTAATACTCTCCATCAAGTCCGGAGATCCAATTAAATATAAAGTTAATACTGCATCGGTTGATAAGTTATTTGTAGTTCCATTAAAATGGGAAACTTTAGGAGCCGAAGAATCCAATAGCCTTTCGATCTACAATATCAAAAGTACTTATGTATATGATATATG
>JABASF010002038.1:0-17295 GCA_019776145.1 Harlomillsia oculata
CTGGTTTGTATGTCTTGCCTTCGATCTCCATATGCAAGTGACACAAACCCGCCACAGCAGACCAGATTAATCTCATGGCATCTCCTGTTGTGTGCAATCAAAGAAATGAATCCAATGAAAAATCATTACAGTGAAGTAAATAAACAGAGCTTGTACAGTTCATAAGACGACAAAGTTTACCTTCTGAAAGAGTGTGCCCCTGAAGGTAATCATACAATGACCCATTCACGTGGTAATCTGAGACGATGATCATCTGTGTCATGCCGTTGAAGGAGCGAATGTCCCATGCCATTGTTACTAGAATATTCGGATGTTTGATGAGGGCTAACTCATAGATTTGCTTCTCTCTCAGCCATGAAGATTCTTCTGTGGAATTGATTGACTTTACGGCTACATACGTGCCGCCCCATTCTCCCAAATGAACTTCTCCGTACCTTCCTTTCCCTATTTTGTTCTTCAAAATTATTTGTCTTCCTATTGTTCGCTGGACCTATTAGATTTTGAGAAGCACAATAAATAAATGAGCTCATTATTATTTAGGAACCTTTAGGAACCCTTTAAGGTTCCGTGTTCAATTCGCAAAGTGACAAAACAAACCGTACCAAAAGCGGCCTTCCAGATCCAGAACCTGACGATTGGTCAACGTCAACGCTAAAGTAAGCATCTTTGGAAGGAGTGCAATTGCTAAGCAAAAAGGACTTGTTACTGTCCGATTCATGCAAATATTTCTGACTTTTCTTTTNTGCAAATATTTCTGACTTTTCTTTTCTCGTTGGCGATACCTAATAAAATTACATTTACATTCAATTAGAAGATCATTACATTGTACAAATGAGATAATTACTCTCACGAAAACTCCAATCAGATTAAACTTACTTGCAAACTATATACAGTATAATTATGAACGTAACAACTAAAAGAGCGACGACAGCTGCTAACAGTAGCTGCAACAGGAAGTAATCGGAAGGAGGACTATATGGATTTAAATGGTCACTGATGTTGCTCGGCTGCAATAAAAATCAAAATTCAATTGTATTACTATCGTTGTCGCAAACTTTTCTCCATGAGCATGACGATAGGAACATCAATATGATTCTTGCATAAAGGGTCGCTTACTTTATACACAGGCCGTAGATTTTCATTGCAAAAATTAGATCCTTCGCAACAAGCGATAGAGGTAGGAATATTATGATCCACAAGATGACCTTTGCATTGAAGGAAAGTAGGATCTCCAGGTGCAAAACACCCGTAGCTATACTCCGGTTCCAAGAATCCCGTTTCGGTATTTACAGTTTCTTCCACTGCAGCAAAACATCTTCCACCAAATTCCACTTCGCAAATGCCATCATGAGCCTCGGGTGGACAATGATGATGGCAGTAGCATTTGAGTTTCGGGAGGTCCATTGTGTACAACGATTTAATTCACTCTTTGCATGCACAAAGTTGTAACTTTCACTTTAATCTCTCATTTTGATTTCCTAGTACTTTCTTGAGGATCCGCACTTTTCCACTTGGGTGTTGTAGCGGTGAAGAATCGGGTTTCAAAACCGGATAAGAAGACTCAAAGGGTCGTGACGGCTGGTAAATCACTTATAAGCCTTAATTATTCGGTAGTGTAGTGTTCCACAGTAGTTAGACACGTTAGACACTCAACCAATGATGTAACTCTTGAGACAAGGATCCTCTCGGAAATATGTTTCCCATTAGGAATGACATTTCACATCTGGAAAAATAAAGAAGAAGAAAACTTGAAGTGATTTCATAATACCACTCAACTCGATGACTTTAAAGAGTACACTTGAGTTTGTACCACCGACACCAACACTTGAAAAGCATCTGGCAAGGAGACCATCGTAACCTCTGGTCTTTTAAGAAAATATAAGAATCACGAAAGAAATTGAAAGAATAGCAAAAGCCAACTGGAGGGGTCTTTCCCATTCGCCTTTTGCTTCATGCATACGATTTTTAAAGGAGCGATTTTTCACGCTTGGAAACTATACTTAATGTAACGTGTACACACTTGAGTCTTCGGGATGCTGAAGGATCTTATATTCAATGTTTTCTCCAAGTGTTCCCTTACAAAGATTTCCTTTTCCATGCACACATTTCTTTTCTCACTGTCCTGGAACAATGATCATGATTTTTTTTGAACAGAACCGAATCCCCCATAGGAAAGCTATACTTCAAAACTTATCCCTGCTGGATTACATGATCAAACCTCAAGCAAAGTGTGTAAACTTTTACCATACTAGACTTTTACTATACACAAAGAAAAGACAAGAATAAGAAACAGCACCTGTGCACACAAAAGCTAAGCTCAAAGCTCATTCCTTGTAAATGCAAGGAAAGCAAAGTACAAAACATAAAACTCTTAACTATTAACAGTTCCATTGCCATTCTCAGTTTGAAATACAAGGGGAAAAAAGGTTCCATTCCATTTGGGCGAAGAAGAGAATTGGAATTGGACACGGTACTGTGAAGAGAGTTAAATGAAAAATTCACACAGTGTGAAGCGTGAAAAGAAGGGGTCCTTAAACGGAATATTTTTGGACGTTTGCGGACAATGGATGAAACCAGAAGAAGAGGAAGAAGTAAGGTTTTCCTTCAAAGTCCGTTTTCTTAGGACCCCCGACCGACTCTCATCTCTTTTGAATGGAAGACGACCCTTCAACTTCAACTAATTGTACGACTGCCTCGGACCCATGGATTACCCCTCCTGTGGCTAGGAATTCACATAGGCGTAAAAAGGGTCAAAAGGAATATACGACCAAACAAAATCTTAAGAAAGACGAAGAAACCCATTTCGAAACACGTTGTTCGTATTCCCTTTGGGTCACAAACTGGCTCTTCAAGCTCAAACCCTTAAAAACCCCTTTCATTTCATTACATTTACGTTCTCCTTTTACAAACTGGGAAAGTCCTATATCTTCAACTTTGACTACAATGCAATTGAGAGGGAGTATAGTAATTCTAAACTTCATAACAGGACTATTACCCTTGGTTCTTATAGTGCCCAATTGCCTACCTGATCTAATCCCTTCTAGGGTCCTACTTCGGAACGTCTTAGTCTATGCCTTATAACAATTGTTTCCTTCTTCCCGACTTCAATTATAGTTTCTTCAAGGAACAACTTACGATGCGTATTGTTGCAAGTAGTATGTACAAAGGGTTCCAATACCAAACCTGAAATGAGCCTCAACCTTAAACACTTTAGAGGACCCAAAATGTTGTGGAGCAGGTATTCAGGCATGAAGAAAGAAGAAACCTATAGCCATGTTTCCTTTCCTTCTGCTGTGTGTAAAAGACTACTCCTCCGACGGGTTTAAGGAAGCAAAAGCAAACCTTTGGGTTTCGACATTTTGTTCCTGTAAACGAACGTACTATAGCACATTGTTACGACGATACATTCTGTAATAGTGCAACGTGGAGCCGAGAGAGTTACTTTTATATGAAAAGCATTGTCTGGAAAAGGTATTTGAATAAGGAAATTCGAATATAAGCTGGAAGACATTCATTGCATCTTGAATGTTGTACGTATTCCAGCTGAGTCCAGCCAGTCCAGCGTGTCAGTTCTTCACTTTTCTTCCAGTTGCCCTTTTGTTCCCGGAGGCAAGGCGAGGCATTTTTATGGACAGGGATGGCACCTGAAATCTGACTTCGACTACTTTCCAGTTTTCCATTTGCTTTCAAGTCCGTACACTCACACATGAAATGTGAGTCAAAAACCACGAAATATGATGCTCACGTCGTGCTCACTTGCAAACAATAGAGGAAGACACAAAACAACACCAACTCAAAAGCTTGTTCACCTTGTCCAGGGATTGTAACAAAACGACCAAGTTTTAAGGGCGCTTGAGAATGCAAATGCATTTTGGGAAATGCAGATGAGAGATGCATCCAACAGCACAGCAGTAGGCATGAACACAATTTATCAGAGCATTATCATTTTTCTCACCTGGAAATAATTGGTGGAGTACGAAACATGAATGAATTCATGCTTTCCCAAAGATAAACTAACGAAGTGTACACGGTTTCAAGTCCGTCTCAAAGTAAAACATGCATAATGTTACTTTTTTTTCTCGTGAGTGGCTAATCTGCACTATTCGGATAGAGCCAGTAAAACGACTCCCATCAGCCTTTTGGACTTTCGTCTCCGTCTGTCTCATAATAAATGCTCACTTGAAATCCTTCGCTTTTGTCCATGCAATTCCATCCTACGTGCTAAGGCTACGTACTTACGTGACCCAAGAAAAAAAATCAACGAAACGTCTGTCTCATAATAAATGCTCACTTGAAATCCTTCGCTTTTGTCCATGCAATTCCATCCTACGTGCTAAGGCTACGTACTTACGTGACCCAAGAAAAATAATCCACGAAACACATTTGTCCTTTGACTTCTCTAATAAACCTCAAAACCTCCAGCAATTGAATGTAATAAAAAGGGTAACCTTTAAATTACAATAGTTTGAAGATGAGATGAAAGGGTCTGAACGTCTAGTACATTAGAAAATATGTGATTTCCAAGTTGTTTATTAAATGAAGGTTTCCAACAGGTACTGTACCAAGTACCATATATAATAGTTTGAAGATGAGATGAAAGGGTCTGAACGTCTAGTACATTAGAAAATATGTGATTTCCAAGTTGTTTATTAAATGAAGGTTTCCAACAGGTACTGTACCAAGTACCATATTCCTCACGCATTGACTTCACTTGTCCCTTCCAATTACTTTGAGTATAGGATCAAACGTGCCTCGTGTTTTTCGTGCGCAACCAGAAATGACACAGTTTATCTGAATCACAGGGTCCTCCCTCTCAAAAAAAACGTGTACTTTTATTCTATTCATCCAGATTCCATCCAAACTTCATAACTTCGGCACGTTCAAGTGCACAAGGACACACAAAAGGACCAGAGAAAAGAGGCTTTACGACAAACCAAAACCGTCCGTCCAGTCGTGTCTTGTTCATTTATTCATGTCATTTATTACTTTTATTATGCTTTTGCTGTTTAAGCTTGATGTGTGCCGATGATGCCTACGCAATCTTAAAGTTTTTATTGTAGTTTGACCTCCGTTTTTTGTAGCAAAGTTAAGATTTATAATAACAACGTCATTTGAATATGAATAGGAGTCACAAGACTGCAATGGGACGACATTCTCTTTAATTTAAAAGTCAGTATGCTCATGAGAAATCTTTTCGAGACGCACCTGACGAACAAGTTTTTTTTTCATGGAACCTGGGCCTTTTGAGATTAGGTTTTTGAATTGCATTCGAAATGAACAAAAAGGTCGGAAATATATAAATTCGTAAAAAAGCGATAGATATGACTTTTGTTATTGTGATTCATCGGGTTTCTTTTTCTCGAGTCGGAGGATTTCACACTATGAACGCACAGGTGTACATGGAAATTGTATTGTTGTAAAAGTACAAGTGTTGCTACATACATGTAATTGAAATTTAGTTTTATGCTTGTTGAAGAATCAGAGGAGGTTTTTATTAGTTACACGTATGTATTACTAGCTTTGAGCTTACGAATTGGAAGTGACAAAGGAAATGTCGAGAATAGAAAGTTCACGGGTTCAATGCTAAGCCCGTTCTTCTTCACTTCAACTTCACGCATAAAAGGCAAGACAGGACGTCCAACGGAGTTTGAGAGTGAAGCCCTGTCAGAATCACAAGTGATTCCATCCGAGAAGAATATCGACTACAACTGCATACGGGAGGGAAAAACTCGGACTTATTGGCTGAGCCCTTTTTTGTGACGATTATTCACACAAGGTATGCCAGCCCATGCCATCATCATCATAATAATAAAGCCACCAAAAGCCCTTGTGCGCATATGAATAGCTCCACTGACTCTGGCAAGTTGTAATAAAATCTTAGATGAATCATGAAAGATTCAGCGGGGTGTTGGAAGAACCAAGATGAACTCTCTCATAAGGAAGAGTGTAGTCGCCTTCATCTTTCGTTCTGGAGAAACAAGGCAAAGAAACGACTTTCAAGACTGGAACAACAACTCTACACCATAGCCATAACGAAAGAAAGGAAACCGAATGATTTTTAGTAGAACCAGCTTGCTTGCTTGCCAGCTCTTGAGCTCATCTTACGAATAGTTAATAGGGAACCCTTGAAGGAACCTCACATTTCATGAGAGTGTGAGACAAACCCAAGTCCTTCAACAATAAGAAAACGAGCCTTCTTCTTCAGAACCTCTTGTACATTCTAAAGTCTCACTGGCGCCGTCGCACTTTTTGCCCCTGCCTTTTCATTTCCCAGCCCTTCGAGTTCGAATGTCTCTAATACAACAATACAACAGGGTGGTAAACACAACGAGCTGAAGCAGCCGACGTCCGTCGTCTCCTCCAGCTCCAGTCCTTTTTCTCTTTCTTTTCTTCCTAACTCTTATTCTTCCAGCACCATCCACCATCACAAAATTCTTTTCATTACCAACTCATACACACTCTTCACTCTCGTCTTCGTCTATCCTTAATCTTTCTCGTTTCGATTAGTAGGCAGATTCCAAATTCTCTTTTTAGCACTACTTGTTAGCATCTATACAATTCAAGGGAAGGCATGTCCATTCGCACAAAACACCGACGTATAGGAAAATAAGGATGCTTAATCCTTCATCCTTTCATCTTCATCCTTCTTCATTTCATATGTACATTTGTTCCTTCCTTCAACTGAAAAGACGAATGTTCGACGGCGACTTGTGTTGAAATAAACACCAAGCCAGATGAATTTAATTTTGAGTCTCTCTCCTCATCCTCATCTCAACTGAAAATGAATGTGTGCTTAGCTATGCGTGTGCCTACAGCTTTAAAATCCTTTTGGTCTCATTTCATATCGTGTAGTCATTCCTGTTCATCTCCACCCTAAACTCCATTTCGTATCATTTATATCGTCCAATGAAAAGATTGGGAATGTCTTACAAGGTTTTCTTCGGGCATCCTAGCCAAGAAAAATCTGAGAATCTTTATTTCATCACAAACTTTTGGCTTTCTTTTCTACATGTCTCGTAACTTATCCCTTAATAATTTCTCAGTGCCAAAAAGCCCGCTTTTGCCTCTCACTCAGTCAGAGACGCCTTGACACCACATCTTGTTCTACGTCACTTTTAATCCCTTCTGGCCAAATCTGCCCACCTGTCCATGCATAATCTGCTAGTTATCTCTTGACTCAAACAACACCGTGGAAATGAAAACGACATAAGAAACCAAAGGCTTTCAATCTTTCCCAGTTCTAGTTTCACAGTTTGCACCTGTGAATCCCGCAGACTTATACAATAACGAGTTTTTTCTTCTTCACTGGCTTGCATTGTATCAAAAAGATGCAAAGTTTCAACTTGGAACTTTGGAAAATGTTCAACTTCAAAATCAAAATATGCCTAGAAGCATTTCTTCTGGATCTCTCACGTTTCCAGGAATTTTTTCCAGCAGTCTTAAAATTCAAACGCTCATAATTCATAATACGATGCACGCCCAACGAGCACTAAATTTCAACCGGATGCATAATCAACCAATTTACAAGGAACAGCGAACCCATCAAATCAAAATGCTGGATCAGCTTGGGATCAGCTCCTTTTCCCAGACCAAATCAAATTACGCTTAAAGCTAAAAAGAAAACTCAAAATATGAACATGAAACCATGAAACTGAAACATTTAAAGTTTCTATTCTCTTGTCTCTTTGCACCTTGAAACACTACTGCGTAGCAAACTGAAATAACATTAAAATTTTGCTTAGCTTTCTAAAACTCGACGGACTTCGTAACGTCACCTTGGTCATAAATCGCAAAAAAGTGCTTATTTTCGAGCACTCATATTGAGCTCGTTACTATCGTCTCGTCAGCAGCATGTCCTAAATTCATTGCGTAAGCCAAACACATTAGCCACGACAAAAACATTTACCAAAGAATGTAAGGAACAAGAAATGTTAGGTCTGAATCAGCCAAACATTTGATCGAGTGGAAAAAGGATCGATGAATATGATATGATGATGTGTGTATACGGATAAGATTCTCAGGCGCCACTTAATTACATGGTTCGTAATGACCATTTCATACACGAAGGAAAAAAAGTGTATAGTTGGGAGCTGAGCTCAGTAAAAACTGACAGCTCCTTACGAACCTACTACTCCGATTACAATTCACGGCTGGTTCTTCCTGGCCTCACATTCACTCAACCGAAGTTATACAATACAAGCGAAAGGAAAAGCGAGTTTGCTCGTGTTCTTTTCCTAAGACCAGGTTTTGAGACGAGGTTAAGACTTATAAACCTTCAGCCATCATCGTCTTCATCAACGCGAAAGAAAAAAGCAAGAAGGTAAAATAACACAGTAGTCAAAAGCCAAAACACCCAAAAATCTTCCATTCGAACTGTGCACTTCTCCTCTCAAACTTCCAAAGGAAAAGGTTCGAAGGCAATGGCTTTCTGGAAGTATTCATCATTAATTTCCCACAGGTAGACGATTTATTTCGCACCTTTTTGGCTCTTCCAACGAAACTACCTGGTCATCTCCGGCAAAAGGACAATTAACCATATGAAATACATCTTTAATATTTTACTACCTTTTCCATGGGATGGTATGGCTACAGCTTGTTGCTGTTGCAGGTTAAGACGATTAAAGAGCAGTTTTGCTCAAGCAGAGTCTTTTTTTGCTGCGTGTGAGACTTCACGAAAAAGTCTAAAAGTCTTTGCTCTTACGTTATGCTTGTGCCACGCAATACGCTCCAATTAAATATAGCCCAAGAGAAAGAGCAACGCAAACACACACAGACATGCTAATGCGAACGCTCTTTCCACTTAGACCAAAGAAAACAGGGAATACATCTTACTTTATACTTTTTACGACATGCGACAGCTGTGCACTCTTCTCATAGGATACAATTACTACGAAAACTTTAACCCTTGTACACTTTATTAACCTAGAGGATGATTATGAAATGAACAATGCTAACAAGCAAAAGTTCAAAAACCAACAAAAGAGGAAAGAGAAAAAAGGGGAAAAGTTTTGATGTTATGTAAAACCGGAAGTCAAAACTAATAGGCAAGTGTGCTGGAAGTGGACTTTAGCTCTTCAAAAAAGGCAATTGACATGATAATGCGATATGAACCAATTTGACTCGTGGATATTAAAATTAGGTGAAAAATCAGCAGGCGCCTGTATAAAGCAATTATATATTCCTTCGGGTGTTCTCAGCTCCTTAATCCAGATAATAATTTCGTAGCTATGCACAAGCCTCAAAGACCTGGATAACAAACCAGTTTTCAATGAACTCACTGGATAAGACATTAACGCATACACAAAACGGATCCTGTGTAATACAATGCACATTAAACTCTCTCTCTCTGACTATGAGACTATGAGCTAACTGAATTTTATTGTTTCAATTTTGGGTTTCCGATTCCTCGCTCCTGTGTCCAAACAAAAACTAAACGAAATTATCATTTGTCATAAGATTTCGCAAAAAATGAAAGATTGTTCATGCCAAGTGTCCCGTACACGTACATGTATCCAAATCCGGAATGGACTTTAGTCAATTGGTATGCAGTGCAACGAAGACAGTCTCAAATTGGATGTAAGCATCGTTTGCCTTAATCGTTTATAAAAGTCGCATTTTTATGCTGACATGTTTCCCAAACTTCGTATATGACATTTTTTGCTTTATCAAAGTTACATGCAAATCAAGTCTCAACCTCTCAACTTTAGCGACGACCTGGCCGACATGCGACAGCTCGGCTCCTCCACTTTGCCTATTTCACTTACAAACTAATTTATTGCATTAATTTTCTTTAACTTCCCAACGTAACTGGACAGGTCGAAAGTCTCGAAAGGTCGAAATCAAACACCCTCTGTGTCCGTACTTAATTATCAAATTAATCAATTTTGTATTTAGAAAGTCTTGAAATTATACATTCCCATGACTCAATCAAAGATCACTAACTACTACCCTCCTGTCCTTGTCTTTCGTACAAATTATTTTAACAGTTTTATGATTTAATGAATTCACCCTATACGGAAATGCCTGTAACTGATTACAGCTTTAACTCCTTCTGGTCATACTTTATAAACTTAATCCGCATTGACATTCAAAGTGCAGCAGTATATTCCAGCTCCTGATGACGCTGGTATGACTGACCAAGAGCGGAATAATTTCCTTCATTTACGCGTAATAAACTTTTATCTAAAAATGTGAATTACACAACAACATAGCGCCATACTGCCTGCCTTGTTCAATTGCACTGGACCAGAAGCAAAAAGCCAAAGCGCTTTCACAATCATTTCAACAGGAGGTGATCGATAACAGAAGGTCCAAGCAATTCTCTTTGATAATGAACAACTCACATTGCCATATTAAAATTATCAAGTGAAAACAAACTTGATTATTATTTACTAAATTGTATATTTGCTTGTCCATTGATGAAGGTTGAAAGGAACCGTCATTTCAATGTCATAAAATGGAATTCATAAAATTATGAAAAAAATGCAAAATTCTAGTATATTGCAGAATTAACCATTTTTCGAAAAAAATGCTCCTATATATCACATTTCAAAAAATGCACTTTTCAAAACGTAATGTTTTCAAAGTGAAAGCATTATTTGCTGATTAGTGAACTGACTGTCGAATTTTTTGATTAAATGGATTTCCAAGTGGCGGGTAAACGAAAAGAAAATCCTCAAAGCTAGAATTTCAGTTGTTAAGCAAAATATTGTGAAAAATAAGTACAAAATAAAAAAAAAGCGTAGTTTTAAAAATGTTTGATTTCAACGCCATTTCTTGAAAATACATACAGTTCATAAAGGTAGGGAAACTTGTATAAAAACTACAGTTAAAGTTTTACAATTAGCAAAAGTAGTCGAATAACAAAATAAGAATTTTTAATTTTTGTTTACCTTTTAACTTTCACACAAAACGTAATGTTTTCAAAGTGAAAGCATTATTTGCTGATTAGTGAACTGACTGTCGAATTTTTTGATTAAATGGATTTCGAAGTGGCGGGTAAACGAAAAGAAAATCCTCAAAGCTAGAATTTCAGTTTTTAAGCAAAAATATTGTGAAAAATAAGTACAAAATAAAAGAAAAGCGTAGTTTTAAAAATATTTGATTTCGACGCCATTTCTTGAAAATACATACAGTTCATAAAGATAGGGAAACTTGTATAAAAACTACAGTTAAAGTTTTACAATTAGCAAAAGTAGTCGAATAACAAAATAAGAATTTTTAATTTTTGTTTACCTTTTAACTTTCACAATTTTAATTTTTTGGATCCTCTGATTCCAATATTCAATTCGTGTACAATTTTTAAACTTTTAGTAAATATATTCCATTTTTATTCACTTGTTTATTAAAAGTTTCAAACGGCAGTGATGAGATTCCAATAATTTTCCAAATTGCACTTCGTTCACTTTGAATAATTTCGTTCAGTCCGCAGAGGTACTTTATAAATTGAGCATATCGGTTTCACGTATGATTTGATAAATTATTAATCACACAGGGCATTAAAAATGAATCAAAATGATAATGATTTTTCGTTGTTTCAATGTATAATGTATAGGAGGCTGTAAGATTATGAAGAAGAAGTACGTGCGTCCATCTTAGAGGACGGGTGAGTGAGGAGTGGATGAGGTGGTGGACGAAAAGCCAGTTTCTCTACTCGAGAGCCAGGCATCAAAGGCAAAACTTGACTCTCTTTTGGATTTGGGATGCATTTGGGATCGTAAGGATTTTTGGACGAAGGATTTGGGCAGTCGATCCCTCAAGAAAAGACTTTTTTTTGGGCCACCCTCACGGAAACGGCATTGAGCCAAGGACTACGACTTCCCAACTCTTGCCACCCATCCACAGATGACGACTCATCGAATCCGCATCATCATCTCCTCCACAACATTATCAATGGTCCAATAGCGTAATCAAAATGCATTTTTTCCATGCAGAAAGTAATTAAACAGCGAAATCCTGGTTGCAATGCTACAATGCATGCGGGCGCCCAGCATTCCGTCAAACACTGGCTAACTCTGGCTTTCTCCTCTCGATTCACCATTAAATTGATGGATTCATCAGTCAAAATATACTTTAAATCTTTGAGGATTCATAATCTAAATTGTTCTTTTGTATTATATAATAACAACACTTTCACTTTATGACTAAATGGAATTCAATGAATTGTTAAGTTTACGTTTTTATTTGATCCCGTTTCAGTAAACTACAAACCAATTGTAGAATATTTTTGCACTTTAAGATTAATACTTGACACTTTAGCGAATCGTTTTCATTAGACAGTCAACAGTCAAAAATTGCAATCACGTCCCATGTTTACATTGTATATGATTTTATAGTGTGCTTTTCTAATGTGCTATTTTAGGTACGACAATTTATTTTGTTAATGTCCAAGGAACTTTTAATGGTAATTTCTTAGGACAATATAATGACAAACAGTGTGCTTGTGAGATTGTGCGGTTTTTATAGTGCTAATACTGTAGAACGAGGTATAATTAGTATTATGGCACATTAATAGTATAATTAAATTATATGTCGAATCGAGGTGTAAAGTAATATAAGTACGAGACTTCAGGATTTTTCTTTATAATGTAGTCTGTTGCGATACAATGACACTGTTGACCCTAGAAAAGGCTAGATTGTCCAGTCCAGCAGCACTGGATTGATTTCGTCTCATAATGGCCTCTTCGTCTAAAGGCGTTGGTTTGTTGAAACAATAACTGCAACATGTCCTTTGACAAAAAGTGATGAATTGTTGAACAATTCTGTCATAAGGTTCAAGACTGTGAAACCAAATGGGGAGAAAGTCCCAAGTTCGGAATGGAACTGGGAGGAGATCCACTCTCACGTCCTGGAGAACGTTGAGAGTGCATGCAACAATGCAAATGATAACAACGGGAGCAGCAACACAGTAAAATGCCACCACCCCGATAAGTGACAAACCAAAAACAATCAAAGGTAAGAGAAAGAAGACGGAGAACAAGTAGAAAATGGCAAACCATCTGTATTTTGCTGTGACACGCCCGAGTGCTGCAGCCATTCGGATAGGAAATCGCATGAAAGGAAAAGGATAAAAGATAAGAATCCCAGTCAAATTAAAAAGGAAATGACAAATGGCTAATTGAATTGCCCAACGTAGATTCGGTCCTTCGGTTGCAAGTGCGGCGAGCATTGCTACACATTTCAAAAATATGCCAATATTAGCATACTTTTGCACATTACCCAAAACGTTAAGACAAACTCATGGATGGTACAAAATCAGTACAAAATCATAATCAACCTGTAGTTGTAGTCCCTAGATTACTTCCAAGAATTAAAGGATAGGCTCTCTCCAGACTAATTAAACCCATTGCAATTAGTGGAGTCAGGGCGGAAGTAAATACTGAACTTGATTGCACTAATACAGTCATCAAGGCTCCAATTCCAATGGCCAAGTACCCAGTAAGACATGGGACGTAAGGAATGTTTGCATTTACAGCTTTTTGAACTGCCACTGCTAGTTTTCCTGTAAACGAGCATTAATTTCATAACAACGTGGGTCACCAGGATATCGTAATTAATTTTATGTCCATCCCGTCATTTCGTAATTGTTACCTTAATCCAAATACTGTGATTACACTAATTACAAAGACGCATAATAAATAACAATGGCATTTTAGTACCTTTGAGCAAAGAAGAAAGCACACGGACAAGGCATACGAGGCATCCACACAAAAGTATCAACGAAATGACCAAAAGAATAATTCCAATCGGCATGTCTCCCATTTTAAACAAATTGAAGAAAAATACGCCTGTCATTATAACAATTAATTAGACTAAATATGGCACTTTAAACAGTGTGGAAGTTTGTAAATAAAGAATGTAGGCATATTTTTTTACATTTTTTTCCAGCATTATCACTATCACTTCCAGTGGCGTCATTAGGTACAACCTCAGGGTTGTCATCTGAGCTGCTGTCATTGTTGTCGAGTTGTTCAGCATCACGGCTATGGTTCGTCGACCCATTACACCAAACTTTCACGAGCCGCGCATTGTCATACTTGGGATCATTGATGGACCATCCCACGATGACATTTTTGTCAATCTATAAATAACATGATTCATTCAGAAACGATGATAAACGGACAACGGAGGAACGCATCCGTATCATATTTTTTTAAAAGAAAGGATCATCTTGTTTGAATGTTTTATCTCCACCTGAATAATCATAGATGTGAACGGTTTGGTGAGAACTGATAGTACTTGGATCTCTCCACCTTTTGTGGACGTCAAATCGAGACGATTGACCAAGGCTGTTGTTGTCACTTCCAAGTAAGCTTTAAAAAAAGTCAAAAAAGCAGGATAAAAATGAGGGCATGGAGAATTTTCCCTTTTTATGTTATCTAAAGTACACAACAAACAGAGACCCGACAAGTTATAGAATTATACTGACACTATGCCTATATTCCACATTGACTCCTCAAAAGTTCTCTGTTGACTTTGCACTTAGTAGTTTAGTCAATGTTTACATTGTTTTACTACAAAGCATATGAAAGCGGGATATGAAGCATTTAATTTGGAAAAAGCTTACATGAAAGTTGCTCCACGGTAATGAGTAAAGTGACTGTGAGCAAATTGAACATGTCATGAAGTACAGCTCCGCTAAAAGCGCGTTCAAAATCGTTCCGGTTTTTTATATGAGTCAAAGCGACGACGGTGCTCGTCACTGATGTCCCGACATTCGCTCCCATCAAAATCGGAATGGCAGTTTTCACTGCAATCAATCCTGACGCCACCATGGACACGACAATGCTCGTGGAGGTGCTACTACTTTGCACAGCCACAGTCACAAGGATCCCCATCATCACTCCCACAATTGGGTTACTTATCAGTGTTTCCTGTTGTAATGCTTCACCTGGAAATTAGTACATCAAACATCATTCAAACGGGAACAATTTATTGTCTCATTCTAATCAATTCAAATAAACCAGGAATTTTTATCTGTCTAGTCAAAAGACTATATTTTGCCAATATTCTTGACGCCATTTGAAACCAAAGATAAAAGTGAATGAAAACATTTCTTTCCATTTCTAACCAGATCCACCTTCCAATTGTTCACAAAGCTTGGAAAATCATTATAAGCTTGCATATTGCATTACGTAATATGAATCTCAAAGAAATCCTTTTGCCAGTATGTATGATCATGCGCTCGAAATGCTTCGGCTCATTTAACACTGTCTTATCTCATTGCAAATCCAAGTGCATGTGTCCATATCCAGACAGTATATAGAAACGGAAGTCTATAGTCTGTAGTATATGAATAGGTAATCAAATGAGTATAGACGTATTGAACTACTTGAGACATTCTCACCTGCCGCTCTTCCAGCTATGAGACGGAAAGAGTCACTCAGAAACCCTAAGGAACAAACGAAGAAGTACAAAAGAGCCAGGACTTTGAGCACATTTCCTATGACCTGCATCCAATTTGTAGGTGCAAGCGGTTCCAGGTTATCCCCATTGTCTGAAACATTGTCCACAAAAGAAGAAGTTGTAAAATTCCATGTACATCAGAAAAGGGCCCAAAGCCTGGTTAGGAACAGGAATAGGAACATAATCCTATGTCATTTATAGAGGTTAAATGTTATTTTTAGTCGTGAAAGGGTTTTTGATCGGATCGCCGGTTGGGACGTTGGGAGTCTCAAATAGTACACAACCTTTAAGAAAATTGGAGCATTAACAAGAATACAAAAAGGACATTGCATATATAGTTACCATTTCTATTCACTGGCACGACTATACTCCCATTGGAAGTATGTGTAGACAAATCCTCATCGTCTGTGTCACATTGGTAGAACGTGGTCCGAGTTCCTTTCGAACTCATTGTCTTAACGGTGGTCATCGACTGTAGCCGAAGCGACTCCTTTTTGTGTGCCGCGTAGCTCATGATGTCAAAGAAAGTCTTTTTTTACGCCATAAGGACCAAAACAGTTACTGGGAAATGGGCCAGAAGCACCACTGCCGCAGCAAAAAAAAACTTAATCTTAAAGAACAAAGGAAAGATGATGATGTCCATGTCCAATGTCATTTCTTTCTCCCATTGTGCAACCTGATACAGAAAGTATAGGACACAATAAAATTATATATGTATAAATCCTTCATGTGTACTTTAAGAGTTAAGACGTATCCTTCAGAGAATTGTATTAACGGTGAGATAGGACCTGTTCAATCATTGGGTTAGTAAGTAAGTAATCTGTAAGCGTAATTGCCAAATATCATGGAAACTATAGCGGGAACATTATATAGAAAAGTTCGGGTACCGTAAAGAATGGCTACCCGGTAAAATTGTACGTTTCGGTTCAGGTAAAGTTTCATACTATAAGGTTGTGTCTGACTACTTACTTCCATGTTATAGTAATTAAGTAGTGACAGGAGACAAGAACTTACCTTCCGTGTTCTCACTAATCGGAGTGCAACCGGAACCCATTTCGCGGTGGAATAAGAAAAGGTTGTTTTGGAGACTTTGTTCCACCGAATCAATATGAGCCTTGCTCGAATTTTAGTTTTGCTTCGCCTTGGAAAACTTCTTCATCAGAGAGAAGGTCGAATGAGACTGACAAGAGCAGAAAAGTGCACTTTTGCCTTGACGGAATGGAGCTGGAACTGCAAAATGGCAAAAGACGTAATGTAACTGTGCACATCGAGTAGGATAGAACAAAAGCCCTTGGGACAACCTTTTCCAATAAAGTTTGTCTCACGTCATGAATAAATATTTAGAGGGAGATTGGCAAGTGCTTTTAAAAAATGCACTGACTCTGAATGTATGTCTGTTGTCTGTGCTTTTTTAAAACAGTTTGCAGTCTGCATGATGTGTTCATGTGTTATCTCTGTGCACCGAAAAATGCAAAAATAGAGATGTGTAAGCAGACTGATGACGTAACAGATTTGAAATTGATATGTGAAGTGTCTATGCTTTCAAATTTTCTGGAATATGAAGTATATAACATGCAAAACATTGGCGCAAATCCAAGCAGGAGCAGGAACACATGGAACGTGCCCCACATTTCCCAAGAAAGTGAGAATGAGAAATTATATGAGAAGAAAAATAAACTTAAAATACGTAAACTCTCCTTCCATGAACATTTCTTTGACGCAATGTGCCACGAAAAAAAATCTTACAAAGTTTTTTGGAGCTATTTTACCTGTGTCTGCCGATGATGTTACAAGTCCATCTGCCACGAATTGAAGTGCCAAATGGGCAATTGCCAAAGACGACTGGCAAAAATTGAAATGACCAGATGTAAGAAAATGTTTTTCTCCGTG
>JABASF010002039.1:0-17293 GCA_019776145.1 Harlomillsia oculata
AATCAGTATTATCGATTAATTAATGATCATTCTTGGTTTTGTCAATAGTTGATGGAGCTGGACACTTACGTCGAGTCGCCGGTAATCAGTAAACATTAAAATTTTCTTCAATTTTAAATTGGTTATTGTTTTAATTGTTTTTGTAACCCTTTGTCAAAAGGTGGCTTTGATGGCCTTGGCAAAACCAGATGTGGATGCAGGGTTGAAGATACCGATTTGGGATGAAATTCAAAAAGTCACTAATGAAACGTGTGGAAGAAACATCAACATGTGTTTCATAGAACGGTTTGCATTCTATGAGCGTGCAAAGAAAGCCTTTGTTCTTGTTCATACTGGGTAATTACTAATTATACTTAAGTGTTAATTAATTATTGAAATTCTAAATAAGGATACTAAATGTATTATTTGGTATTTGTTTTTAGAGAATTTTCAAAGTACGCTAACGTCATTTTGACACGTGGATTGGTTATGCCTTAATCTGTGATGTATGCTAAATTGTTAACGAAACCTGAAATCTTGTAATCTAGTTGCTTCCAATAAAGTCTGAGATTACAAAACAGCAAGTAAAAGTTAGATTCCCGTACGAGAAATACAGGAGTTTTGATTTCATGGAATATGAATAATGTGAAACTAGAATTCTGTGTAACACGCACATTTCTGAGAAGGTAGCTTGAGCGGAAGTTGGTGTAACGTGGTCATAATTTCATCAATTTGCGGTCACTGCATGCTACTACACGACACGACTCCAGTCGACTCCAGTCCAAAAAGCTTTTGTCAAATTATATTGTGTGAATGGAAAACTACTCCAATCAACAACTTCATGGAATTTTCATGTATCACATCTTCGGCAAATCAGCGTAGCTGTGTGACTCATAAAATGTTATAATCCATCTCGTATTAGGATTGTCAGCACTCTCTCTCGTGACTTGAATGAAACTCTTTAAAGTTAACATTTCTTTCATTTCATGATTCTTACTATTTCGGTCTCGTACGTCGTACAACCTCAGATCATAAACTGTAATCCGGGCTGAAAATCCAAAAGTTGGATCTGAGTGCTTCAGGAAATCAATTGTAAGTAAACCGTATGTCCACTATTTGGAATCACGAATCAGCTTCCACAGGATTTGGACTTGTCTACGACTACGACACTAATTATGTTTTTTAAGTGTTGCTACTTTTATTGTGGAATTGAGAGATAATGCATCGCCATAATTATTAATTAGTTAATATATTTATAGTTAATGATTCAATGTCTAATATTGGTCTAATATTATGAAAAACAGATTGTAATCTGAATTCTGTTGGACAATAAGCTATCTCTGAATTGAATTGAAATGAATAGGAGCTACATTTAAATTATGCAGTTATTAATGAATTTCCATTTTAAAGATTTTAGTTATGTACGAATAACGGCCTTATTTTAATTTTCAGTTACTATTTTTAAATAATACAAAGTAATTCAGTAGTATCGTGCGTCTTAATTATCAGAATTAAAAAGCGAACACATAATGAATGGAGGACAAATGTTAAAATTATCCTGACATTCAAACTACACTTTATACCATTAAACACTCGAAATCTGACTCTGAATTGAATTGATTAGTCTCACAATGACGAGCTTTAACAACTTCTTCTGCACTTAACGTTTCTATATTAAATGAGGGGAATATTTAAACATTCCCACTGTTTAGGTTTTCGTTCACTGAACAAATCATTTCCACATTGACGGGCCTTAAGAAATGCTTCTTCTGCAGTCAACTTTTCTTCAATGCTGGGGTCTTTGGGTGACCCATCTGCATTCAACTTTCCTTCCCTGTAATAATTAATAAAAATTAATGAATCAATCAACACGTTGACTTTAAATCTTTGACGAGACAGATCAAAATTCATGATACAATGAAACATGATAATGTTTTTATGTAGTTCTGTGTGAACTTACTTGAAATCATTTCTGATTTTTTCACCGTAAACCACATCAAACAAATCCTGAGCGGTCAACTCTCCTTGTGTGATATCTTTCACTCGATAAGATACATAAGGTTTCAAGTCACAGCCAGTTAAATCTGGAACGATAAATTCTGGAACCATTTCCGGAACTTCATAGTACTTGTTTGCATAATAGTATCCTGTCGCCCGCACTTTGGCTGAAAAATAATAATAAATTAAAGTTTAGCAATTATTGTAACAAAACTACAGTCATCACATTATAATACGAGTCAGTCAAAATAAAACTATTCTACTTTTAAGTACGGATTGAACTCACTAGTCCAAGGATATTCTGGAAGTTCTCCTCTCATCTTCATCTCCTTGAATATTCTAGTACCCCGTTTGTTCCCAAAATCAAATTTACGAACATTACGTTTTCCGTAATTGATTGATGATGTGGAAATGAAACGGGTTCCACCAACCCCAACGTTGATGAACAAACCTATAATTTCCAAATCCCAAAACACAAAAATGTAACTTTACTAGCCCAATAAACAATACTACCGTTCCCATTCAAAATGTCCTCAAAAAACTTAATATTTCATTTTAAATGTTCTTACCTCCACTCGTAACTAATTTCAAACTATTGTTCATGTTGAACGGAGTTAATTGAAGATGAGACCCGGGCCTCAACAATCAGCAAAAATTAAAAATAACTATTGCACTCTTGTTGATGCTGGCAGGCCGGTCGCCTGCTAGTTCCTGGATTGACGGCTTCAAAGAATCCTCTGAAAGGCAAGTCACGTGCCAAATCTCACCGACCGCGACCGCCGGTTCCTCTGTCCTTCCTCTGTGTTGTGCTCAAAAGTACAGGAGTAGAGGAGCAGAGCAGCAAACAAACAAACGGGATTTGATTGACTTGAGTGTTTTCTCTCCACTTGGAAAAGGAAGGCTTACAAGTGCTGCGACTCGATGACATTTTTCTCATTTTCACCAGAAAGGAAAAGGTAAGAAAGTAATATGCCCAGGATGAGGATGAAGAAGAAGGAGAATTCATTCGAGGATATTGAACGGACGCACTTAGTAAATAAATGCGTATTACGTAGCGTACGTGGACTATAAGCAAGATGCCCCGGGACGAAAGTACTTCTTTGAGCTCGTGTGTCTAATTAAATGTCATAGGAGTATGTCGTGTGGAACTTTAACGACTGCATTGTGACAAGGACGTTAGTTGAGTCCTATCCATTAGCTTGCTCCATCCTTATTGAGAGGAGAAAATGAATGAGGTCAGACGACGACGACGGACGCCGACCATCTATCTCGGAAATGTATAGAAACCAAATGCGCAATGTAAAGCAGTTAATCGACACAGTAAACAGTCGCATGGACGCAGTAAACTTGTAATTTTGACTCGGGAGCAGAGTCATAATAATGTCTCATAATAATGCTTTCTCCTCTCATGAAGGGAATTAAAGTATGAAGAACGCGCTCCGAAAGAAGGTGAACAATGAAACTGCATACAATAAGGTTTACTGTGTCGTTATACTACTTCCATGTTTTGATTACAGTACTTATTTTCATCGTTGGCGTGTATGTAGAAACCATGTTGCGCTCAGAATTTGACGAAGAATCATCCTTTGTCTGGTTATATATTTTGACAATTTATCAGTATTACAAGATCTTGAGTTTGGTTGACAGTAGGACTACAGAAAAGAGCTGGTGTGGTCAGGTGTTGACACAGAAAGTATTACAAGTACTGTAGCATCTGGAACAGGTATGTAAACAAAAATTGGACAAGACATTGACAAAAAAAACTCGAGCGTCCTAAACTGGTGAGTACCGTAAAGCGTACGCGTACGTACATGTGTGCAGTACGTGACTTGAGATGCGGTAAGATGCAGTTTGAACAAGCAATAGAAAAAACAGTACTTGCAGTGAGCCTTCGTAGTTAGTAAGGTACTCGAAGAGCACTGGTTAGTAGGATGAAAGCTCCTCAACTCGTCAACATTATGTCGTAACTTGAGTGCAAGTGTAGTGAGTTTCAATTGAGTATGAGATTGAGAGAGAAAAGCCTCGTCTTCCAAAAATTAGAGCAGGTTACTTCATGCGAGCACTCATTCTTTGCACAGTCCCTTCTCTGCCACGCTTGTAATGGTGCGGCTTCAAGAACTGAGATGTGTATCCGCTTACGCCATCGGAAGAAGATTGCGCCATCGACTTGACGAATTGTCGACTGGGTAAAGTGGCTTGGCAGTTCGGTGACCAGTGCGAGTCTGCATCTCTTCTCAAAACAACCAGAGGAAACTGTGGAGCGCCACGAACCCAACTGCTTTTGTCGGTTTTTACTACATCTTCAGTCGCCGTTATTATTAGTCAGTCTCATATACTCGTATAAAGTTAGTGTCTTTTGCTTTCCTGTCAACACTAGGCCCTAGCTTTCACTTTCCATCTTCTGTGTAATGTGTCAATGATTTCAAGACACATACGCTTTTCCACTATTATTGAAAGTCGTGTGAATCTCAACTGACGGAAAAACCCTTTTGCTGCTCTGTTCCTTCCTGCTTACTTCCACATTTTATTCGTCTCTCTCCGTGTTTCAAGTCTTCAATATTTCAAAAACTCTCCAAAGCTCCTGGAGCCACGTTTCTCTCGGCGTCCTCATGCCCCATACGCACTCGTCATATGCTCTCACCCACTCTTTCCTTCTTTGTGACCATTTCAAACAAATCTCTAGAGCATTCATGAGTTCTCTAAAAACTGTTTCCTCTGGTCACTGTCTTAAATCTCAGTCAATTCCTTCTTGGTCTCTCCACCACTAACATCTTTTGTGAGCAGTTCAAGATTGAGTGTTCCCCGTCCTTTCAATCAAGACAAGTGTCCAACAAGGATTCAAGCTGTGCTTCATTTCAGATAACTAAACCTTTTCCCTAAAATACTACACTTCTTCCAAGGTACTTTTACCATTTTTCACTTGTCTTTGTTCATTTTATAAGTTAATCAATTGATGATTATCTATCCATTTCCGCTTACAAACTCATTTCATATCATCACCGTTTTATTTTTATTTGACATTTCTTTTCTACAGATCGTCAGTAATACTATGTATATCTAATTTATGAACTTTACATTTATTGGGACCTAAATTAGTACGCCTTTGTCAAGGCACACTAAGTGGTGTCGTGGATGTTAGATTCCCTAAAAAAATCCTATTTATAGTTAGACACACGTTTAATTTGCTACAAGTTCATCCATTCAAAGTTGTGTACAAAATACTCGAACTGAAAAAACTTGATGTAAGAAGTTTTCACGGTTGTTTCATGGTGTTCTAAGCAGGAATTATTAATGGTAGCATGAAACATTGGAGTTTCTCATGTATTCCCAGGTTACCCTCAGAAAGTCCGCTTTTCTGGTCCGCATAAGTACGTACGTTTGATTCTGTTATTCTGTTTTAAAAACTCAGCGTGAGGTTTTAGAGTATGTAGAAATGCATAAGAAATGGTGGCAATCACATGATGGTTGAATTGAGAGATCTGAAATGAATTACAAAGATGTCCTGTTGTTGTAGCACTTCAAAATGAGACATTTTTATATTGCGAAGCATCTGGAGCTGTTTTCAAAGCATGATTGTATCTGCAGAAAGTTTGGACAAGGTTCTGGAGAACATTGGTCACTTTATGACGCCGTAAAATGAAAAAAGTAGGGCGCGAGAGCTGTTAACCACGGGACAAATTAGGATCTCCCTTTGTTATACAATGGCTGCACGAGCTTGATAGGTAATTTGCTAAATGCCACATATAATACTGTCGTTTCTCTGTTCTCCAACCAACTCGTAACACTGTGAGGATGTGCTGATTCCCCGAGTCACACAAGCACACACATTTGATAATAATTCCAACCCAAAGTTCCTCCTTTGGAATAATATGATTGAATTAACAGATGAAACGTAATTTAATGAGTTGGGTCATATATAATCCATAAAAGGAAGGAGTACCAGGAATTTCGTTGTCGATAAGACCGGATGACAAGAGCATAAAACCGGGTCAATGTTTTATGATTTGCAAATCACTGGGGTTATCAAAGGAAAAATTAACCTCGACGTTAATGAAATTAATAAACTAATTGAGTACACACTACACCCATCACACGAGTCGCCATCACATCAAATGCGACTCAAAATTGGATTTCTCTTTGTTCTCTGTTTGTATTTCTAATAACATTAATTATTAAGAGTTTGTTTTTGCACTGTTTTTCGACTCTTGTTCTGTACTGCGTAATACTACAAATACAAATCCATGAAAGGCATTTTTGTAAAAAGCAGAATGATGAGTCTGACACAAATTCAGGAGTGCGTGACTCCTCGTACAAGTTTGAAGTTAGCCAGGGAGTTTGTTATTAGAAAGAATGATAAAAAGAGGTTTAACGTTCACGTTCCTACGTAATATCATTGGTTTTTATCCACTTGTGTGAGTTGTGTGATGATAAGAGATGCATAATATGGTCTCGCTCAGCTTGTGTTTCCGATTTGAGTCCTTTCCTTTTATGACAAGTGAGTGAGTGAATTGCCCGAGATGAAAATGAGATATGTTTATGTGTGTGCTGTGTGTTCTTTAAAGTGGTAGTATACTAGAATCTGTACAGTGGGAGGCTATATTATAGATCAGAACATAATAGTAGTGTGTGGTGAACTAAAGTCAGAATTTATTTCATGATTTTAAGGATCCTTGTTATGAAAGCGATAGATCGAGAACAAGAGTTTTTAGAATGAGTCTATATTTGACTTTCACTCTGCTCGACTCTCCTTTCTCTTTTTAGTAGAACTTCATGGGTTTGATGGTTGGAAATTCTCCTGTAGGAAAACGAGAAAAAGAGAAAAGACTGGATTGAAAACTAGATTTGTGAACACGGACAGTAGCATACAATGTCCGAAATGGACTCATCGAAAAGTTTTTGGAGTGGCTGGGAAAATTGTTTGTGTGTGTCTGTGTCATGCTCATCATCGTATCATCGTCCTTTCTGCTTTCACTTCTTCTCTGTCCCTTTCTGTCATCTGGTTCATGTGAGACTTTTTCAACCGTATAGCAAATAGCATCCGATAATCTAATCCGACTCACCAAACTTTAAGCTCATACGTGCATCATTTTTGCATTTCGTGTACCATTATAATATACGGCAATTTGATTCCGTTGATATTTCTTGATGAAGATGTATTTCTTCTTGACAAAAAACAATAGCGCTTGTAAACTGTCATATAAAGTAATCCCGAGCAACCCAGGCGGTACATTAGCAATTTAATTTTTATATAAAAAAATCAATATTATACAATTCCATCGTTGCGAACTAACACTGCACAAATATATATCTTCGAAGCTCCTTTACCTCAGTACTTTTATTACACACTTTGCACATAAAAGATACAGAAATACACAGGATTTTTCTTCTCCGTCTTAAAATGCTATTATATTTGTCAACTTTCAAAGACAAATCTTGTAATCCCGATCGCCGGACTCTGCCTTGCTTTAGATTTAGTATTGTATTTTTACCTCAATCTTCTATTGTGTTCTGTAAGGTAGAAATTGTTTAGACTTTCCATTGTACTCAGACTACTTTTGAAAGAGATTAAACAAGAGGATTTTTGCATGTATTAAAGTTGGAGAACTTATGAACATTTCATGTAGAAATGATGGGAGGCATTCTAAAAATAAACATTGCTAGGAAAGTCATTTTTTGTTAAAAAGTAACTTTTAGTAAAAGAAGAATTATTAGAATACCTGCTTTTTTGTTATACATCACCATACTTTACTGCCAGTATTCATTTCAGGTATATTATTATTGTTACACTATAATAATACTTTACACGGTATTGAACAAATATTGACTACTTTTAATATAGTACCTATAGTATGAACTTTTGAGCCTGAAATTTATATATATTTCGGAATTTTGCATTTCATTGATGATTTTTTTCAATAGAAAGTAGGTAGGATGTTAACCTGTGAACGAAAATAGAGTAGGGAAATAGAATGTTAAATGTTTAGAATTTTTGATGGAAATGCATTTGAAAAGAGGTGATGACTTTATTCAGACATTGGACTCGGGTAAACCTCATTTCCGCAAGGAAGTGAGTGAGTGAAAATGTGCTAATGCCTTTTAACACATCCTACGATATAAAGTAGAAGAATGAAGAAGGCATGTTTTGAGTTTTTTCTGGAGAACGTTTGAAAGCGGACTACTTGAGGATGGATTCAACATTTTGTGCCAAATGCCTGTGATCCTTTCTCAAAATACAATTTTTCCCCTCGCCCTCTTCTAGTCAGCTTATCGCTCTCAAAGGAAAATGCAAGGAGACGGTTCACACAGACTGAGGTTTTTTGAACAAGTTGAAGAAAAAGCATTGAATGTGTATCTCTTATTGAGCAAGGAAAGAAAGCATAGTATATAGTTCAGTTGAGTTCGCCTAAAAAAAGAGAGCATCTCGTGTCTTGTGTGCTTCCACACACTGGCTTTTAGACTTTCATGAAGTTCGATCAGTTTCTGTATCAAGTCATTTTCTCCTCTCTATTCTCTTCTTATCTGTCTCTTTACTTCCACTTTTACTTCATCCGTCGTCTTGTCGCACTTTCCGACTGAGATAAGACATTTTGACATTAAGAGTCCACATCTGCACCCACACTCGCCTATAATAATTGACATTCGAACCCAGATGAACTCAAATGACCGATATATTATACTACATAAAGTAGTGTTTGTTATATTCTCGTCTTGTCGCATTCTAACAATCGTGCACAATGGCATTTCTCTTCAAATTCTTTTCAACATCTTTGCTATTGTATTCTTTTTTCACCGTCTGGCCTTCTGTCTATCTCGTTTTGTTAGAACAACTTTTCTTCCAAAGATAAGAATATTCCAACCTCAGGTTGCCTGAAACTCCGAAAACTCGAGGTAGAGTTACGTACTGTACATTAGTTAGTAGCATCAAATCTATTTGGAACTTCGTGTTTCGTACCCTTGCTTTCTTTTTATCTTTACTTTTTCCATTTTCCCTTTTCGGAAGCTCATTTGCTAATTCAATTTGTCCTCAATTTTCTGGATGTTGTACCTATAGTATGAGCATATTAACGTCATTGAAATTTGTTCGGCTCCTTGTACACGAGCAGAAGAGCCTTTGGAAAAAGTCATAGGCATTCAAATTATTGAGGAATTACTCGACTGTTAAGTTTTTCATTTCAGCGCCTTTTGTTCTTTGACTGATTGCTTTTTTTGACTCTTCACTGTTCCACTCCGTTCAAAATTACTGTTATATGTGCTATATGACTGTATTAGTAGTAGTAATATTATATATTGTTAAATTTTTTTCCGATTTTCACTCTGGCTTCTTCCTTTTGTCTTCATGTTCTTCTCCTTTTTTCATTTACGGGCGTTGCCCTGTCTTCCGTTCTTCAATCTGCTTCTTAGCATTAGGGAGATGAGTTAAGGGAGAAAATCCGATTTCATAATACAAACTCGTCGTCTTACCGATGCGATCACATCACAGCTGCGAACTACGAAGCACAAGCACCACAAAATTCGTTCGCTGTCTCAAACTACAGTATTATAAAGACAAAAAGCAAATGAAAGCGCATGCATGGACCACTCGACGTTCCAAGAATGTCCTTGCGTAATCCTTTCGTCTTTGTATTAGTATTTTCTCGTGATTTAAGTCTAAAATGGGTCAATGCATTTGCGACACGAAGAAATGCCTTGTGTAACTTACAACTTGAATTAATCATCATGGTATTATATTCCAACAAGACATTCGTCTTCTTACTTTGCTTCTCTTAAAACCTTAATAAAATATACGTTCCTAATGCTCACTTTTACTTTTTCTACTCGCGAAGTCATTCTGTGCTTATATTCATGATTTCATTTTTCCTTATTACGAACACAACCCTTAGGAATTAATCGGTCTAAAGTAATGCTCCATGGTCCCTAATCTATTCTGTTAGTTTTATGCTTTCACAATTAATGAGACTTAGAAATTTAATAATTTCTGTCAGACAAAGTAGCTTTTAGTATTATATAAATAGATTTTATCAGAATATTGATACTGCCTCATCGTGTTTTGCTTGTAATTAATTCATGATTCTTTTAAACAGCTTAATTAGTTACATTATTCTCCAGAGAGAAGACTTCAAAATAGCGCTTTCAGTTTAATTTGTACATTCCTCTGAAAATGTTTTCTTGTTGAACAGACGACACCTTTTCAAGTTTCGAAATATATCTCTCGCCCACCTCTCCGAATAGTTACTTCTCTGAGAGTAATGTCATTAGTACATATTGAAGTAACTACAAATCTTTCGTTTTACCATGTTCGCGTCTTCTTAGGATCCATTAACAAATTATGCATTCCCGTTAGTATTCCCCAGAGCTAAAGTGTATCCGTCAAAGTTACTTTCTCTACTGTGGTTTTATGAAAACAACTTTTAAATAATGCAATTACTAAATTAACTAGAGAGAAATACTATACCACATTGTGTATATACTGGGACATTAACTACGAAAATAAGAAACAAAGCAGAAATAATACAAACGGGACAGAAAGCGCAAAGTGCTTTGTCAAAGTCAATTTTTTCAAAGCAGCCATTCAAGCCCACAATAAATTCACTCCGTCAGTATTCGTATCATAATAAAGTAACGTAGTCTGAGATTCTGAGGGTTGAGTGTGAGTTGAGTTTGTGTACGTTTTGTATGGACACTATATTATACTAGTTTTGTGGGTTTTTCGACCGAGTTTCAGTAGTGCTCCACTTGTTGCTTCGGAGTTCGGAGCTCGAGTCATATTGGATTTGTACTCTGCTGTTGTTGCTAGGCCCATGAATATTAATTATACAAGAGTGTGATGTGTGTGCCGTGTGTCACTGCATTTTGGAACTTCGGAGAGAAACCTGCCCATTACAAAATAACCATGGTATTGAAATGAGCATGGGCGGTTAGGCCTTACCTACCGCATACCGTCTACCATTTTACAATGGTAATTGTAATTGGACTTCAAATGTCTCCTGCTTTCACTTATTTGCAGTATTGTACTTTGTAGTCAATTTTCCTTATAGCATTAGTACTATAGGTATGTATAGCAGTATACATTGAGAATCCCACTCAGTTTAGTAGCTTGTTTCATAAGGTTGTTTTGTTGTTCCACAGAAAGTTTCAAGTTGAAAGAGTTGAAAGTTGAAAGGTTGCTTGTGTTGTGGATAGACGGGAATACTGTGTAATATAATGTGATAAAGTTTCTATTCACGAATTTAGTACATAGGAAGTCGGAAGGAAAACGACGGAAATAAGAGTAGTAACAAGGTTTTGTGAGTAAAGGAGAAAAGGAAAGGGTGCTGAACAACTTTGTGATGTGGTAGCTTGTCGACTATTACATTTGTATGCTTTCACTTTTCCACCTACCTTATTATTTTATGGAGAGCTGAAGTCGGTGATGCGGTGAAAGTGTGCCGCTGTGATCGCAAGAGTCTCATGTGATGCAAACTTGTCCATTCCTTGTAAGTAGATAAGGAAAAGGACAACTCGTCTCTCATATTGTAATGTAGACAGTATAAGTATACCATTTTATGAAGTGGTGTTTCCGTATTGTATTGATGTAATGAGGTTTTACAAAAAGGGAAAGCATGGAATGGAGCGAGTACTGACACAAAGTAATACAAGTAACAGCCAACATATCAAACATGAAGAGAAAACATAGGATAGAGTTGTAAAAGCATGTTTTCGTGGGATGTGGATGGATTTTCGACTTTCGACTGTTCCCCAAATAGTTCACTATGTTAAAGGACAGATTTTGTATAGTGTAGTATAGAAGTAGTATAGGACCGGATGTGATACATTTTACTGTACCACTAATATTGGATTGTGTGATGCTTTGATTCTGGATCTAGTGTCACAAAGGCAAAGCGGGAGGACACAAAAGGAAGACATTAGTAGTCATTCAAAGAGGAAAAGAGGACTCGGGCTCGGAGAGGAAACGTCGATATTAAGATGTATGGCATGGTCAGCTCAGATCATTCAAAGCCACGTCGCCGTGGCGAAGCCAGTCACTCCAGTCACTCGCACTCTCAGACTCAGCAAGTTCACCAACATCAAGAGAAACAGAGTCGAGTTCACAAATCCATTTGCGCCCGCTTCCTTGATTTTATGAAACAGGCATGGACTGGAGTCAAGTTTGCTTTGGGTAAGCTCAACAAAATCGGGGCGACGTCGTGTCGTCGTCGACGACGAGAGCGTTGAGTCCAATTCGAAACAACAAAAACAGTCGTTTGCTCTCCTTTCTCCATTCCTGTGTTTCCTTTTTCCTTGCATGGATTTCCTTAAAATCTTTTGGGATTTACATTTAATCGACTTTCCTCTAAATGGACGTGATGAGCATTTGTGATCAGCATGCACAATTGCCTTCTTCGGACTCACTCACATCTTCCTTCCTTCTCATTCTTGCTTTGCAAGTATATAGTAATTACTGTTCCTATGCTGCATACAGAACAGGGAGAAAAGAAAAACCCGATCTTGCAGTTCCTATCCTACAAAACTCGGAATAAATACATTGTAAAATCGTTACACAATCAACGTCGCGTGTGCTTTTTATACTTTACTTTAATTCTTTACATTACTACACAAATGAGCACTATTTATGCATTATTATGTGCATGCTGTTTTTACAGAATCTGATTTAGATGAGATTGAAGCGCCTCCTCGATACAGACCGGAAAGCTTGCAGACATTGTGTCGCCTAACAAGATTCACTGAACCGGAAATTAAGAGAATCTATCGTGGCTTCAAAGCAGAATGTCCTTCAGGAATTGTTCAAGAAGACACTTTTCGAGATATTTATGCCCAATTTTTTCCACAAGGAGGTAATTTGTTAGTTTTTCTTTGTAGACAGCCAATCAAATTAAGCGTAAATTATGCATTTTTATAATATATATTATACTAATAGTATAATTACTAATATTTTAATGCACTAACTTACGTTCTCATTTCTTTATGCATTTTGAGTCAATTTTAAATTTATTTCTATTCAGCGAACTCAGGTCATTACGCTCATTATGTTTTTAACACCCTCGACCATGGTCGTAACGGATTAATCAGCTTTCAGGTGACTTTTGCTTTACTTACATAAATTTCTTGTGATATTAGTGTTTATACTTGTGTGATATTCTGATATCTGAGTCAACCAGTATTAATTAGCATGAAATGATACCACTTTGGCTGCTTTGCAATTTGCACTTGGCACCATACAACTTGCTGAGGACGCACTAGTACTACTACACCGCGTTTTCCACTTCCATACTCCAATAACTTTCAGTCCTTGTGTTTTGTACTTATTATAGGCTTTATTTATGAATAGTAATGTGTCGCAATCAAATGAGATTGTTCCTTCGGTTAAATAGTTGAGAAAAAATTCTTTCTGGATGAACGAAAATTCCAGAAATCGGGTATTAGTAGAGCAGATGTGTAATTATAATTGTGTAGGCGTGGAGAAAGTCAAAGGATGAAACATACTTTCTTCAAACGACACGTAATATAATTTGCTACTTTTGTTAGGATTTCGTCCTTGGTTTGTCAATCTTGTCGCGAGGGACACCAGAAGAAAAGCTACGATGGGCCTTCAGTTTGTATGACATCAATGGAGACGGCTACATCACTAAAGAAGAAATGAAGGATGTGGTTACTGCAATCTTTGAGCTAATGGGCAATTGTGCTGAGCCACTTTTGGAAGACAACGCAGTTGACGACAGAGTGAATCGATTTTTCCAAGTGAGTCTTAATTAAGCAGCACATAGTAGCATTCACATTAATTAAAATGATATGATATTCAATTACAAATTACTTTTCATAATTCTACAAAAACAAATTTTGACAGAAAATGGACCAGAATCATGATGGTATGGTGAGCTTGGATGAGTTTCTTCATTGCAGCTCCACAGATGAAACGATTGTAAAATCCATTTCTGTTTTCGACTCTGTGATGTGAATGTGACTGGAATGCCTGTACGATCAATCATGCGAAAAAAATGAGGAACAAGGGCAAACGACACGACATGGTCAAAACTGATTGAAATCAACTTATATACTGGAATGAACTCTGAAGCTAAAGGCGTAAAGCGTTTTAAACAGTATGAGGTTCTACTAATTGCGAGACACGTTCTTCCATGTCAGAAATTTGGGATTCTAGTTTATGTTATCTGTTTTTGAAAAATAGAATTACTGATTAGATTAGTGCTCATTACTTTCATTATTGTTTACATGGGTTATGCTATGCATATAGAAACAAGCCACGAGCGACAGTCGTTTGGAGTACTTGAATTATTGTTACTTAATTAGAATTGATCTCGTAAAAAAAATTGGGTCTCTTAATTTTATTCCTTAATTCATTTATATTATATGTACTTTTTTAAATGAGAAGGATCGAAGGTTCTATTAGCAGTGCCGATAAATCAAGAACGATCACTGGGCACTGTTGTCATGTCCAATGGACTTTACATTATTAAAAATGTGGGTCCTTCAGACTTTTGATGTGAAACTACAATTGGTTCAAACTTTGCAAGAATATACAGATATATCATGCTACACAAAAGAATATGGCATACAAATATGGAATACTGTATTAGCATTAACGTTGCAGTGTACAGTTTAAAAGTATACACTATACACTTACATGGATACCTTTGTCATGATGAAAATTGTTATTGTGAAATTTTGATGAGGATGAGAATCAAAGTATTGCTATCTTTAAACCGAAAATGCTTTTAAAAATGTCATTTTTGCACTGGAAAGTTTTAAATTACCTGCACGAGAAATAAAAGTTGGTATTTTCCAAATTCTACTTACTTATGGAAGCCAAAGCAAAACAAAATCCGAGATGGTTTTTGGTGCATGATTTATTGAAAAACTCATCGTTTAGTCAACTTTGAACTATTTATACATAATATTATTATACTAGGATATTACACATTTGCAAGCCTTTAGCAAGTTATTACTTTAGGACACAGTATTACACGAGGACGTCTTAGGCATTGTATATAACTTTAAAATACCTGGTACATTATATCTAGATATGTATTTTGTAGACTGTAGACTTTACTGTTGACTTGAACAACACCAACACCATTGCATACAAAAAACTGTGACAGAGGTTAAACTCTGTCGCTACTCGTTACCTTCACCCAGTCTGTTGAAATAAAAAAATTTGAAACAAAGATTTCTTTGTCTATGGATAAGCCGCCCTACCATTTTCAAAAAATGGTGTTTTCATAGACACACTTCGAGCTAGCGACGTTGCTGCAGATGACGATTGAAAATAGTTAGTTGTTAGGCGAGGTGAGTATGTGACCGATTTGCCACTACCTGATGGCATTGGCGGTGGCGGAGGAATGTAGTGAGTTGGAACATGATTTTGAGTCCCTCCATGTCGTTTCTGACTAATTTGACTTTGCAAAGTACCTCGGTCGGACAATGTTGTGAATATTGTCGATATGGAGCCTGTGTAGCCTGGACCCGCTTGCTGAAGCATTTTCTTTCGTTTCGCCAACATTGATTGCTGACTGATAGTGCTCAGCTTGGGAATAAAAATGGAAAACAGAACTACAGTTGCAATGGCAAGAAAAGCAATACATGCAGCAGGATCTTGATAGTTTGCAGGTCCAGAATGGACTGTCACAGCCCATGCGACGCCAATGGGCAATGACAAAAATGCAGACAGTGTAATCTGTTGCAAATCAAGAAAAATACAGTTAATTCCAGAATTAATGATAGAACAATTCCGTTAAACATTCTAATAAAATTATATATTTACCCATTTTGCTTCGTTGTAATTTCGACGTATTCTTAAAACCGAGGTTCCATACAGAAAAACGATGAGAACCAAAAGACCCACGTAGGAATGAAGGTATAAATAGTTCTCATGAGAATAAAAGCATTCTGTTAAACCGTCAACGACTGGTGTCTTTTGAGGATGCGGACTGAAAAACCACTGAATGGTAACAGCAATTTGGACGGCAACAATGAATATCAGCGTTACAAACTGATTGATTGCGGAAACTCGTCCACCCAATCCAAGAGATACTAGAGAACGGAGTTGCATGGCTTTGAGAAGGAGAATTCCAAAACACAAGGTAGTTGCCAACGAAGGAAAAAATACTCGAAAGTTGCACAACAAATTTCCAGGCGGAAGGACGAAGAGGACGACACTGGAATACATCATCATGACTCCCAATAGTAGGAGAATCCCGAGGATTTGGTTTCCGTTGAGTGTTCCATCACACATTCGTTGTAAGACATAAACAAGCATGTACAATGAAATAAAAACGCCCGTGATTGCTACCGCAGTGACAGCCATAGCCCAAACTCTTGAGATGTACAATTCTGGCTGTGACATTTTACGAACGTTGACAGAATCTTCCACTTGAATTCGAGAAAAGTCAAAAGATTCTCTTCCAAGTCCTTTTGCAGTTTTTCCTTGTCTCATTGACTGGCCCATTGCAGTACGATCTCTACCAAGGGGTCGAGCAGATCCAACATTATCTTGAGAGTTCAGGTCACGATCTAATGTGGTACTCAACATTACGTCTAAAACAAGTCCATCTTCTCGAGAGAACTGTCCAACCTAAAACATTAAGTTGTCGAATTAAATAACGGATTTTAACTCAATTTCTTTATAATTCTAAACAAATGAAATTACTCGAGAAACTTGACGATTCGGTTTGGAGAGGAACAAATCATATTTCCGACTAATGACTTTCCCTTCGTGATTTATTCTTCCACGGGTTCCTTCCAATTCATGAATCGCTTCGGGAGTTGCCTGGCTAGGCTTACCCGGCGATGGAACCACGGCATCCATTGTTGACATTGGAAAATTGAATTTATGAAGTACATCAATCACTTCGGTTGAAAGCATGCTGAAATCGCAACTTGTATCATTTTTGCACGTCTTCAGTTGGGCAAGCCGTAACGCAGCTGAATAGGCAGAAACACCACTGATAATGAAGTCCACCTGTGAAAAACACCAAAAATAAATTACTAGTTAGATGTGACCTCTAACTATATACAAAACCGCAGAATAAAATGACTATAATATAAAATATTTATATTTTCATAGACCCCTACATCTGAATCCGGTTTAAAATTATCAGCAAGCAGTGAAGTGCTAAGGTTGTCGCATGGTGGAAATGGTGAATCTCGATCAATCATTTGACCACTACTCCAGTGACAATGTTGCGTCTTCTCAATGTACTGAAGAGTCTCATCGCTTGGTTGGTCAATTAGAGCCTCCTGAAATTTAAAACATCGAAAATTATGATAAAGCTCTATAATGAAAGAAAAACGAAAACGTTTCTAA
>JABASF010002040.1:0-17287 GCA_019776145.1 Harlomillsia oculata
GATCCAAAGAAGTTTTAATTATATTTCCTGTAATCCTTCATTTGTTACTGCAAACTTTTGATAGCTGCACTATCCCAGAGGTTTCAAAAGTCAACAAATTCTCGATTTTTGTGAAAGCCATGTTTTGCATCCTGTGTTATATGTAGAAATGTGGTCTCCAAAATCCAAAGCGCTTACTGTAGCAGAAAAGACGCAAAGGAGACTTTACTTATCATTTTAGCTATCATTATCCGGTATTGTGCATTGACTTATCAGCACACATTATGTAAAGTAGTAAAATTAGAGCCACGGTGTAAATTGCATTAAAAATTAAAGACTCCTTCGACTCATTTAGCCATGAGCCACATTAGTCATTCAACATCCGCTCGTCTGCTTCAGCATATAGGCGCACAGGCAGTTAGTCTTATCTTTCCTAGCACTTAATCACCTTAACTCAATAATAATGTGAGACACCAAAATGTCACTAAATATTCATTCTTCCTATACTTAAAACCTTTATACTATACCTAAACTTAATGTCATTTCGTATTATTCCTTTCGTTATTATTACGTAAAACTGGCACTGGCTGGCACATTATTGTTCTTTTTTGTTCCACGTGCACATTACATTATCCTGCTTCATGCATGGAAAATTAAATACGTGGAATTATGACACTGAAGACGCAACTCCTAACTTATAATCAAATTAGAACTACTACCTTTGTGCACTGTGCTTGACACATTATACAAATTACGACGAGATAAGGCACCATCAGGCTTATCTGGAATATTTTCAAAATGGCTCTTGACTGCATTCTGTTGTAATCCTGCTGATACCACTTTTCTCATAGCTCAAAATACCATGAAATCCTTCATGATAACCATATGAGAAGAAACGTAATTCCGAGTGTAGTACGGAAATCATTTGAAAATATAGCATTCAAATCACTCCGAAAATTTTATGATCACTAAAATTCTATTACTCAAATGAAAGGTTTTATATTTATAACCCGTTTCAGCTCAAAATTCGGGACACTGGTTTTCCAAGTACGGACTAAATAAGCACCTAATTCGTTCCACGTAAAGCATGCTTGCATTGTAATTTAATACGATGGAAAATGATACAACATTACATGTTTCTTGTCATTCTTGTTCAAGTAAATTTCTACACGTAAAGGCAACAGGTTGACGACAGTGAGTACCGAAAGGTACCGTTTAAAATGCCATTGTATTTTTGGTAAATTAATAGTGGTTAGATTATAAATTATGCATTAACGTTTGTAGTATCCTAGATTTGTATACTTACGTATAGAAAAAAACGCTTTCGGTCTATTTTTTATATAATATACATGCGTCATTTCCTCAGATGATACAGAACTAATAACTAGCCAAACAAGAACTAGCACATAACTGGAATAATTGTAAACGTGCTGGCACTTTTGATATTTAAAGCGCGCACGGATGCAGTAATAGCGTCACACTACGTTTTGCAAAAGACTGTAAAATGAGACGGAACCTGAACGGCACGAGGGAAATAAACGTTGAGATTTTACCGTGCAAGATGGCTCAGATGTGGAGAATTAGTGGGAGAATGCATTCCTCCCGGGTAGCACTGGGGCGGCTGTGGGTCAGACGGGTAATGGTAGAGAACATTGGAATTGGGCGATGGACTATGAGGAAACATCATGCCCGGAGCAGCTCCTGGACTCGTGTGGTAATTATTATTAATGGGAGACCCATACATGGACGGCGAATGATGAAGGGCACCCATAGCCTGACCCTGTGTTGAGTATGGAGATGCACTAAGCCTTACTTTTGTATCACCGTGGTCGGATGCATTTGGATCCGCGGCGTAGGTCAGCTCGGTTTCTTCATATCCGGTTGCAGACATTCGCTGCGCATCGCTCCCTGACGTCGGAGGGTCCGGTGAATTGAGGCACGTTTGGATTAACGCTTTCCCCGCCTCTGACGTGATCATCGGTTGCAGCTTCCGAGTTGCAAATGTATACACATGACCTGTTTCCGAAGCTACTAACAGCATCACCTGCGTCCCAGTAAGTGTTGATAATTCATAAGCCTGCAAATACACAATAAACTGATCATTAAAGTTCTGAAAACCAATGACACAAACATAAGCTCTTTGTCCTGTCGTAGTGATTAAAAAACTGAAATTTGGATTTTGTTTTTTTTTGTCACATACAAAAATTGTATGGAACACCAACGGCGAATGGGAAACGACAGTTGACCACGACAAGATACTGGATACGTGACAAAAATAAAAGAAGTCAAAAGTGAAAAGATGATGTTGAGACTTTTCTAAGAAAGAAGTGGGCCACTCCGTCTTTCAGAAAGTGTCCAAGCCCTTCACCTGTCACCTGCAAACAGTCCATTTTTGGCAACGACTGATCGCAGATAGATGTTCAGTCGGGAAGCTCCTTTGCTCGTGCTGAATACTAATCTACGAATGCGTCTTTTTGAAGCCCACCGCAGCCTTTGTCGCTCAGGGCACCACTCTCGTCATCTCGTCAATATGAACAGTATCCCAGTCCTTGCTAACACCACAGCTGTCAACTTGAGCCGCCGCGGTGACAAGTGACAAGTCGGCTCAATGACAAGCAACAAGACGTTGGACATCATATCATTTTAATTTCGCCAACAGGACTGGCCAGCTCTCTCTTACGTTGAGTGGGCGGAAGCTCGACTTTGATAAGTGGAGTGCTAATAGCCGATTATTACACAGGAGATGAGAACGGCTCCGATGTCTTGGCTCTGATAAGGTTCTTCCCAAAAAGAAACCAGTCACAGAAAACAGCCAACAGGACCAGTTACAAGTTCCACTCTCTCGTATTATTATCCTTCAGCTCCTTCCTTGCTTGCACACACTGGACTCTACAATTAATGGCTTCGCCGTTGGCATTTGGCATCTCAAGGAATGTCTTAACGCTCGGACTCTCTTCACTCACAAAAAACTCACTCCGCATTTAAATTCGGACCGACCTGTGTTAAAAACACCGATTTTTCGACCTCAGCTCCCTAATTCGGGGTTTTTCATCTTCAATTAGAATTCTACGAGTCAAAAACCGCCTAGTTGAATATAATCAAAATTTCTGTGTTACTTCGTCCAAGTCAAAATCTTTACCTGAACGAAACATCTGTGACCAACATAGCATACTTGACTCATCTCGGGGGAAATCAGGTCTGCCGCAAAAAAAAATGTCGGGAAAAAAGGGTAACACGTGTGAAATGCGCTCCGTGCCACGGCCTTCCGTCAACCTGTCGTCGGGTATAGTTTGAGACTTATTAAGTCTGTCTTCATTATCCTTTTGTTAAAAAACATGCTTTCTCCACACCGTTTCTTCACATTCTTTTCTACCTTAATTAAATTAACGTAATACAAATACACAGTATAAACTGTATACAAAATAAAGTGCTGCGTCTGACACTTCTGACACATATACATCCATACTGTCGTCCTCAAGACTATGCCACATAGCGATAGCATGACACATCAACTTCTCCAGACAATGGCAATTAGGCTAGGTAGAAATGAATTTTTATTCTGTTGTCAACAAGAGTCCAAAGGTAGCGAAGAAGTCGATGATTTTATGACTAATTACAATTCCTTAATTATTGCAGTAGACGTTCGCACTTCATTAAGGGCACAATGAACCCGCCGCCGATGTTCCTCATTACGTGAAACTCCGAAGATTTCTCGTAAATTGCATAGCTAGTGTGTGTTTAATGCATTTGCATAATCTTGCGTCAAAGTTGAACTGAACAATCAGAAAATGAAATTCAAATGACATTTAACGTCTGTAGGCAAAGAACCGTTGAAACTACAAAATTATTCAGAAAGGTCATGGCGAGATTCTCCGAATTGGGCAGACCGCCCATTACTTAAGGACGTATTAGGTATCAAACCTAATATAGCTAAAGAAATGGACAAGTTGAACACAATATGGGAATGCGATATTTCTCACAAGTCCATACGGTACCTCTCGTACGAAAAGTAAACTAGAGTACTACATAAAATATAATATGAGACGATGACTTCTGCAAATTATTCGCAAATATTTCTTTTTAAAATGTTGAACTGAAAGTATACTTAACGTCAACTCAATGGGACCTGAGTGTAATTTGACCAAAAAAAGGATTTTAGAACGGTGACACATTTGCAAAATTCGCGACACAATCATCCACAAAAATTCACGGGTGGTCCCATTCACTTCCTATAATCTCCCAATTTAAAATCCATTAAAACCAGTCTCTACAATGAGATTCTATTGTATACTATCATTTTGCTACGTCTATAGCACATGCGACACATGGTGTTTACTCTACGAAATGTGTTCTACAACGTCTTTCCCTGGTGCCAAATGTTGTCATCTGGCGAACTTGTCAAAAAAGTATGACATGACGTGACATGGATGCCCACAGCATCAGTTGACACCTCATCCTTCCCTATCTGCCACTCATCGAAGGTACATCTGCCCACGCACAGATCACCTTCAGCCTCAAGCTCACTCCAGTCTCAAATCTGATCTTTTACGATGATACTCAAGGCACCTGTCCGCTTTTCCGTTTCACAATAGCCGTTTTTTCAACAGTCTCACGTTCCAATTCAAAACGCGCTACGTAATTCCGATAAAAATCCAAATAAAAAATTCAGTATTACCTTACCTATTATCCATTAAACCCTACATAGAAAAATGTCAGATTGTGTCAACTGTCAAAACGTCAATTCGTTCGTATTTAAGCGAGTAATTATAGGAATGTTTACAACTTGAGGACATAAAGCGACATAGCTGAAAATAACTGAGAGAGAAACACACAAGTTTAGCTCAAACTTCAAAGGACGCGGATGAAGCGAAACTTGATAAACCGTATCGTATATCATGTCTCATGTGTCGTGGTGTCATTATAAAACTAAATGAATATAGTATACGAAAGCGTATATTCTAGAGAGTTACAAGAGAATATCTTAAACGATCGAGCAAGTTGAGGAATTGAAGAGAACATTCACATTTATTCAATCCAGTGTGAAATTCCCTATGAAGTTGAGCATGAGCATAGCATTCAAACGTATAGCAGCATAAAGTAACTTGGAATCCTAATGTATTTTTATACCAAGAAGAATGTATGAGATTTGATTTCCTATTGTCCACAGATTGACGAAAAAGGAGCTTCCAAAAACGGGCAAAGGGTCGGATAGTTACTCACTGAAGGACCCTTCAAGAATATTTCGAATGAGAGGAATTCATCTGTGCAATTAGATTTGAAGTACGCATTGACCTTTGACCAGGACGGGTCTCGGAAGTCGCACGTGGCACTTGGTGGCTCAGCATGTGAACGGTGCCGAAGGAGACGAGACGACGGAAAAAAGAAACTGGCACTACGTCTCATGCTCATGCTGCTTTACAACACTTGCACCTTGTTCAACCATACGCTATCCACATTGCCTGTAGTCGAAATCTACCGTCTTCGTCGTGGTCTCCAAGTCGTCATCATCGTCTTATTCATATCATATCTGCCCACGACCTCATGCATTTCTACAAGATACGATGCCAATCCAACTAATACTATACAGTCACAACAGAAAGAACCAAGTAAACATTTGCAATTTAATCTAGATGCAATGATTTGCATATTTTAAGGGCATTTTTATCAAGACTTCTTCTTCTTCTCTTCATGTCCACATGAACACACAATGCAGGGCATTGTAGCATTTAGCATTGTATTAGAAATTCTAATCTGTACTAGCTCGCTGTTCAATTTTATTCCAACTTTGTATGTGGCATTAATAGTCTTCCTCTTTGCAATAAATACACTTTACATATTTCCAAAGCTAAGCTATGAGCTTATTTTTTGTCCGATGATTACTATCCGTAATCAAACCATATGAGCAAATGAATCGCATTAGAAAATAGAACTACCGATAGAATTACGAAACGAAAGTTAGTTTGCTTCATCAATTTCTAAATCAGATAATAAGAATAACAGATTAGGATGCATGAAAGTGAGCCAAAAACGTACCTTTTTCATAATGCCCGTCTTCCTTTTCGAGAAGGTGGTGTACCTTCGAAGTTTATTGTCAATGAATTCCATCTTAATCTTGACACGACCTTTCGTCTTCTTCCCATTTGGCGGTGGAGCCTTTTTCGGTTTCTCCGTAGCGGCGGAACTGTTGTTATTGTTGTTATTGTGACTGTTATTATTATGATGATGATGATGGTGGTGGTGATTGGTATTCCCACCGGGTTGTCCACTGGAATTTAGTAAATGTCCAAACTCCGAAGTCCCGCCGACCGGTGAACCATGATTTCCTAAAGTCGCAAAGTCGTGACTAGGAGGTCCGAAAGGATCCGAGCCCAACATGGTCGTAAAGCTTCGTTGCGATGTATCCAAATGATTCTGCATTCTTCAATTGTGTCAAAGGTCACACAAAATATTTTATAAACAAGCTTCTTATTGCTTTCGTTTACTCTTCTGGAAGAGTTTGGTTTTGTTTCACTCGAATTCAAAAATATTTGAATCTCTCAACAAAGTCCACAAACACAAGTTAATGTTGATGGTTTCTTAAAAAAAATACTGTTTAAAGTATTTCGACTTTGGCACTTTAAAAATAATTTTTGATACAATTTCAATAACAATCTCAAAAAACTCAAGCTGACTCAAACGAAAGAAAAATTAGGGAAAAATACCCGCACACAAAATAAAGCGGGTGACACGCGCAGTAAAGTCACATCGAGTCTTCGTGTATACAAAAGACACTGGATAATTTCAAAAAATGAACTTGACCTGTGTGACCCGTGACCCGATGTTTGAAGAAATGGACGGTATAATAATTATTTGACAAGCAACGTGGACATTGGGAGAGAAGGACCTTTCGCCATAACAGCTGAGTGCAGACTGCAAGCACCCCTTGCCGTATTTGGCCATTCCACCCAAATGCTTTAGTCTCCACATTCCGATTCGTCCCTCACTCACTCCAACCCTCATCAAAAATCTGCCTTTATCTTCAACTCTATGTTCAACTTTATCTTCATTCTTCAGTACAATTTATTCGTATTTTATCGGTTCATTAACTGTATTTATAGTTAATCTTCATATCATACTCGTACTTTATTTCGTGATTTTGGAAATCCTGACATGAAGTCTGAAAACACAAATTCAATATGCGACTCTGGAAATTAATATAATTTAATTAAAAAACAGTATCCAGCATTTTGTACGCTGCTTGCAGGTTACATTAATTTACAGCTTAGAAATTAAGACAATTAAGAGATGCCTTCGTTCTCAGAAAACGAGCAAGGAGCAAGCCAGCCAAATGAACCATTTGAACTGATTATTACTCGATTACGCTTATATTCTGAAAGCGATAAAAGCGAAATGCGTCGCTTAATTTATTGATAACATAATGTAGCTAATAGCTAACAGAATGACTGTTTTCGTAATCGTGCACGTTTTGAAGTTATTTTGCAAATACAAAGATAATACAGGAAATGAAAAGGCACGCAATGCAATGAGGATGACGACATCACATCACATAGTCGCAAGTGCCAAGTTAGTGCCGAATAGGCTTTGATTGTTGTTGGAAGATGGAAGGTGCCGAATTCATAGCATGCATGTGGAATTTTGCATGCGGATGAGACCAAAAGGAAAGAAGGAAGAAGGTGACACGTGCGCTTCTTTACAAATAAAGCATCCTGTGCGAATTCTTTCTTATTGGCAATTGCCGCCGGAGACCATTCCTTTTATTGAAGTTTATAAGCTGAAACTCATCCTTATCCCTTCCAGTGATGATAACCTTTTAGCAATGATTGCAATATAGGCTTAAGCATTGGAGGATGGATTCAAGCCGACAAAAGGTAGAGAAATATAGCGATGTAAAAAGTAAGGTTTAGGAGCCAAGCAAATTCATAAGGATTGAAAGTTGTTGGTGTAAATGTCACAGCAGCGAAAATTCCGACTTGGTCTATGTATTGAAGGAAATTCTTCACTTGGTGTTTTTTGGCTTTCACAATCTCCCTGTTTAAGGATGAATATCCCAGACATGAAAGAAGTTTTGCACAGATGAGCAAGAGAAACCGAGAAAACAAGGCTTGAGGAAGTGAAAGAAACATGCATGGCCAGGCACGCAGCAGTCAAGTCGAGTCAAAGCCAAAAATCATGTACTATGTGAGCAAAAAGGATTGAATTGGCTTGTGCTGCAGAGATTCTAAAAGTAGCCAAAATTTGGACGTGAATGCTTTCAGCTTCTCATTGCCGACAGTGGAAGAACATTTTTTGGCCTTAGCATTTACGTAACATTTGGTTTTGAGGTCTTGTACACCACTTAACTCACGGAGTCAGTTTGTACGTCAAGACTCATCCTGATTGCGTATTACATTTACATGAAACATACGCTTTGCTTTTCCAGAAACGCAACGAGGAAACAATGAAACAACGTAAGAGCAGGAGGAGCGCACATGCTTACAATCCGATTTTCAGCATCGCCGTTTTCTTGTTAAAGAAAAGACCTTTTTTGCATGGATTTGCATTTCGGTTACATGGATTTGCTATTTGCAGTCAAGTCTTCCAAAAAGAGGTTTTGCATGTTGTCATTATTTCAGTTCCATAGCGTTAGTGCTAGTTACTGCAAAGAGATAATTTGCTCACGTGGTTTTTTGTATGTGCGAATGATTGCGAATGCTCGTTTCGCGAAATACAAAGTATACATATGGAGTATTATGGTACAGCATTAAAGATATAAAAGAAGTATTTTGTGTAGTGAAGAAGGATGAGAGGACATGATAAGAAATTGTGTGTGTGTGTGCTGTGCATCTTTGCGTCCTGTTGAATCCATGGCTAATACTTACATGTTAGAAGGTGTATATGTTCAATGCGTTTCGGCATGGTAGTAGTCCCGCCCCAAGAATCCCAAAATAGGAAGACACTTCCATTTAAGGCGTCTCGGGAAATTCGATGCCATGTGCTCCCAATTCCTTCCCTGGCTGACTTCCGGACCCGCTCTCCAGCCTGGATTTCCCCGTAGGGACGTATTTCACCCGGGAAATACACCTTGGACACTCTCTCGTCCTTGTGACCCGGGACCCGAAACGGGGAAAAGTCCCACGGAATCCCAGCCCTTGTCCATTATTCACACCAGCTTGTTCTTGCTCGCACGCACAGGACGATGTACTAAAACCATCCATCCACAACAACAACAGGAGGGAATGAACCACTCCAACTCCACAATTTATCCTTTTTTATCCGCCACATGCATGGACGGATTCACAAGACTTTTTAAAAGCTCTCGCACTATACTCTCCGTGCTCTTCTATCAAAACCGTCCCTTTCGTACTCTGAAAATGCAAATGTAACAAGACTTTTTATGAAGACTTTCCAGTCTCCTGGAGACTTTGAACCGTTCCAAAACTGACTTCTTTGCATCCAGTTCCTCATTCCGAGTGAGGAATGGGATTCATTTTCTCCTGGAATGTATTCTCTGAAGCACTAAAAACGTTCCTATTCCATACATAACAATGTCTTTTAACTCCATTGATATAGACACGATAATAGCAGACACCTATAACTTTCATCTTCTACGGAGTCTTCAGTCTCCAGTGCTTCTGTACTCATCCAGTAGTCGCGTGTGACGTTTCCTAGTCATTTGTTGGCCAAACACAGTCTGAGTCTTTTATACTTCCTCATGTCCAAATGGACCATTTCTCCTGTTTTTCTCTTCTGTTTCTTTTCAGCATGCGTGCGTCAGATAAAAATCTAAATCTACTCCTTTTGTCAACGAAATAACCTGAGCATGCCACTTTTACCGCATTCTTTCTTTAGCTTCTGTTGCAAACGATGCAATTCATCTTCATTTTTTCATTCATCGCTTGATTCTTTGAATGTTTTTTTTCCCTTCAATGAATCTCTTTCATTTCACAGATGAACTTGTTGAAAGTAATTCCCTTGTTCTTAAAGTTCCATTCGTGCATTTCCATGTAATAGTACTATCAAAATGAATTGAAATTCCACTCAAAACGGAACAATATAATCAAAAAATAATGTGCTTTCCCCTCTCCTTTCCTCATTGCAATCACATCTTATAAAATCATAATTTTCATGTGGAATACTTGAACCTCAATCTGAATAACCACAATCAAAACCTACATTGAGGATGGCCATGATCACATTCATTCGTTCCACAACGCATGATCTTTTTTATGGTTATTCGTGTCATCAAAATTGAAAAGGTGAGTAATAAAGTAATAATAAAAGATGTGTATTTCATTTGCATTTCTATACGAATGGAATTTGGAATCTAAAGGCGGTGGTAAAAAACATTTTCTACTTACAAGTTAAAACTCAGGAAATACTTTGCATTTTAATTCCAAGTATTAGTTAGATAATGTTGAGGACATCACATCATCACAATCAGGAATTCATAGAAGACGATTGTTGTTATTTATTTCTTTAGGATTTTATGTAGTATATTTTTAGTATTGCAGGTGAATGAATTATTTGGATATCAAGGAATATAACACAAAATGGACATGATTCAATTGACAATGAAGGAGGGTTGAGCACGTTCGGTAGACTTGGGACAGTGAACAATTGTTCATACAACAACAGTGACATGACGAGTGGTTCACAATGGGTCACCTAATGATTCTTACATTGGTTATGCATTATGAAATGACGATTTATTCCGTGAGAACACAGAGATAAATGAGAGTCACTCTTCAATTCTGTGATGGTTTTGCGACCATGTCCTTTTCCGGACATTGTGACACTACGCACGGTGGCTTTTGAAGTGAGGAAAATGACATTACAGACTGTTCGTGGACGGTTCAGCGTCAATTCGTCATGTATAGGGTACCATGAGACGGTGGACAGTCCAAACCCACAAAGTGAGAAGGAGGATGACACTCGAAACACGAAGCACGACTTGCTTTAATTAATCACACCACGAAATCATGAAGCGATGCCATAAATCTCCTCAAAAAGGGCAAACTTTATGACATATCTGAATGCAATGCATGAACTTATCATCATTTTCGTTTCCTCTTTCTCATCCTGTAATGCCTTCCAATGATTTCTCGTCAGCATCGTCCTAAGTTTTAACATTTAAGCTATTTTGACCTTTCAATCGATTGTCTTAAGTCGATTAATCAATCGATCCTAGAAAGGATGAAAACAAGCAAGACAGCCTATAAATCTATGCAAATGCACTCATTTTGCGACAATGTGACTGCTCTTCGCCCCATAGCATTTGCCCACTAATTGGCATTTTTCTTTGTTCTTTCTTCCATTTGGACCATTTTGCGACGACGACGATGCTGTGCTGACGATGATGCCAACATGTTCTTAGTCATCACTTTCAGCCTCTTTTGTTTTATTCCAATCTGTAATCAAAAACACAGCAGTAGGAACAATGCAGTAGTCAGAATAATGGTCAATGACAAAAATAGACAAGAGTAACTCGCTCAAGTGTCAAATGACCTCCAAGACACGTTTTTCTAATTAGCTCCCGTTATCAGTTCGATTAGTAGCAGCCTCAGTAGTGGCCCTTTCTGCAAATATGGTGCGCACAACCAAACTTTTATAGTCTTACATTTACGGTTCATGGCTAATTAAATGTACAATTGCAATTATAGCCAAATGACTGTTTCCTCGCGTATCTTACAAGTGTCGTAAAAACATACGACCCTTTTAATTTCGATCGTTTAATTTCTAACAAATAATGGATTTCCGTCTATTATATGACGGTCAAGATGACGCTAACGACGACATTTGATGCTCATGGACAAGGACGCCAATGAAATGAGACGAAACACACAACGCGAAATTTAATACTACATGCAATGAAAGTGGGCGACGAAGAAAAAATGAACAACAATCCCATTGACGTTGACATAGAATGATATAGTCCAGTTTACTTGAACTCCGACAGCACAAAGACAAAAAATGACAGATACAAAATAATGTTAAAATATTGCTTCTCAGAACAACCAACCTTGATATGTGCCAGAACATTATTTTTACACAAGGAACTTTTTAAGCGTAAAGTGATGACGGTTGTGTGTTTTACAAGAGGAAAATTCAGTGAAAAATATGACATTGGGATTTACGACGTCATTTGACAAGTTTCGGACTAACTAAAGCCTCAAACAGGCAACTGTACAGAAAAAAGTACATTTTCATAAGATACACAAAATAATACAAATATGATAGTACGATGGAATTGAGCAAAAAATGAATCTCTTTCGAGATAAGAGTCGACATCAAGTCGAACTGGAATGTATATAATTTGAAAGTACTTATGGATTCGATACTTACATAATGTACCACCACATGTTCATGTGAAAGAAAGGTCCGTCTAAAATGCAGTGTAATATAATAAAAATTATATAATCAACTGTTATCAATTAGAAAAATGCAGTGAATTACTTCACATCACATGAATTTGTAGTGAGTCAAACACACCGTAGCGCGGTGTAATATACAAGGCAACAGATACACAAAACAACATTGAAAACCGATCAACCTCAGCCTCAGCCGACTGGTAAAGGCGCATTTTTAAGGGCTTTTAGCTAACTGACAGCGGGACAACACACAATAAGGAATACAATAAAATTGATTGAATACGCAACAATTATAGCACACTATGTTAATTAGCGACATTACGTTGTAAACAGAATTCTGGAATTCACATTTTATATTACCTTTGTGGTTTATTTAAAAGAAAATCTACTATCCAATGAAATGCAAAATGGATGAGGCTACTATCAAAATTTTTTGAACAGGGCTAGGTTGGATGAGCAGAGAAGACACGGATGATGTCAAAGTAGAAGTCACTGGCTTAGGAATAGTGTCTCCCTGATATCCGCCGAGGTATCTGTTTTATATGTCAGTATGATGATTTTTTTTAAAGTTCAGATTTTACTGATGGATTGTTTTCAGAGTCGAGGGTGCTGGACTGTTCAGGATCATATAGTCATGCAAGGTGCAAATACCTAGCGACAAACACGCGCAGAACTCGGTTTATATTGTCGATTGTAGGGAAATCCAGCGCTTCCTTGTTATCACGTTCCGTGTGCCAAACGGACGGGAACGGTGCTGCAATCACGTGAAGAATGTCCACACCGCGTTGTTGGAAGGGAATGTGGTCATCTTCAATGCCACCGTAGAGTTGCTGAGCACGGAACATTGGATTTCCTCCTCTTTGACCTGACCAGTATCTCGAACGTTTTAGCTGTTGTTCAGATTCTACTAAAGCAGAGTGCAAATGCTGAGTTTCTTGGAAAAAACTGTTGAATTGTGGATTGGCTGTGCCGATTAAATCCAAAAGAACCATAACATCCTACAAGACCAATTATTCCAAATTAATATTAGTATTTTTCAAAATCTAAACAACAATCCAAAATTCAATATATGACAGTAATCAGTAATCACAACTTGCCATTCTGTGGAGCATATTGGTTCCTTTGTTGTTATTTGGGGGGTACGGAGTCCTTTCCCACAAAGCGGCCAAATGCCTCGACCTTCAGGTTGATCACAATATCAGCATCTTAATTTTGTTTGAAGCTTAGCACAAAATGCGTTGTACAAAACGAAATGAAAGTTTACCCATAAAGAGAATCACTCTGAGTCCATTGTTGCCACGCTTCTTCTCCATCGAAGAATATAAACTGAAGAGTCACATTCTGAGGGCTGTTTTTATGAGCATCCAACTGAGGTTTCAAAGCAAGGGCTAAATGGATCATTTGAGCGCATGGAACAGCAGAATCCGTTGCTCCCACGAAATCATATTCCCGAACGTATTTTGAATCAAAATGGCAAGCCAGTACCAGTCTGTAAAACAATAATTAGTCCGTTGATAATCATTTTCACCAATAACTCATCCATTCATTTGTCATTATTATTATAATAATGCAAACAATTTACATTTTTGAAACGCTCATTTGCATTCAAAATTCAAAGTAAACATTAATGCATCGTGCTTGCGCAAACAAATCATTTGAACTTGAACTACCGATAGGGCATACGGATAGGGTATTAGTAGTATTAGGTATTATATAGCAATAAATTAATGCAAACATACCACCATTTACATTCTGTGATGCAACATTATTGTATTATGATTATGTTACTATGTATGAGTACGTATAAACGAAAATCATCGCAATCGCAATGGTCACATCACAAAGGTAAACCAAGTTGTGGAAACGCAAGGTGAGCTATCCTATCAATCAAAACTTGAGTCTCCAACTCATTTCACATTATCGACTTTGTACTGAAGGTCATCAGTGAATAGATAATGTAATAATGTTAAATATTGAAGTGCAAGCAAAGCAAAATAAAGTAAGGCATGTAGATTGTATAAACTGTAGATGTATACGTACTAAATATTACTCAAACATTTATGATTTATATGAATAAAACTGTATCCATTGTAGCATTGTGGGCGTAGGTTCCAAAATATCATACAAGTTCATCGAGTAAGACGCAAGACTAAGACGGCAACGGCATGAAGATGAACCTGTTGTAATAATTAACAGAACCAACTAATAATAAACCAAAATTAACAAACCTTCTAGGAACGTCAGGATTAAGCGTAGCTATGATATTCTCAAACGGTTTCTTTCCGAAAGGTGTAGTGTCTTCAAATGCATCCGTGTCAACATTCCATCCCAAATTGGACATGGAGTCTTTGAGATACTGAATGAAATTATGAACAGAATTCACACACATATGAATATGAACGCATTCTAAAATCTGAAAGTACAAACATTGGATACTTAAATAAGCACCTTGCGAACTTGAACATGATTCTCAGTTCCTGGAACTCGTGGAATTAACAAAGGATCGACGAGAGACTCGAAATTAATTCTCGTCCCTGCCAATGCAGCTTGAGTGTATTCATCTTCACTGAGGGATTTCAGACGATGTGAAAACTACAATTAAAAGATATAAAATTATATGTAAACAAAGAAGTTTATTATTAAATCGTACAATGCGGAAATGAAAGAAAAAAGCTATTATTGTATTGTACTATATAACCTTTTCATCCTGCCACTTATTCCTAGTCTGTGCTTCTGGTGTCAACGACGCTCCGAGACATAAAAATCCTACAATTAAAATATAATTTAAACGACCCATTGTTATCGATTTGAACAAATCAATCACTTTCACTTCAGTACTTGTATCACAGAACGAAAGACCTTGAACGCTAATAAATCTAACAATGAACAATAGGACCGAAATTGTAAGTTTCGGGACGGAATACAAAAAGTGATCACCCGGAAGGTGATCACCGGATGGATTCGTGGAACAGAATGAACGGGAAAAAGTGAGAACGAATGGGAAAATGTAGAGAAACTCCGGGATTAGCTCTGGACAAAGTGTGGGAGTTGAATAGGAACCAGATGGAACTTTTGTATTTTGTGGGCGAATGATGTCACACACTTTTACAATAATGCTCTTTTGCGTTCCTTTCCCATCTCTACTCTCTCTACGTCAGCAAAAGTGCAAAAATCCTACACCTACAATAATAACCATTCTCTAACAATAGAGGATTTTTATAAATGCTTTTTATTAGAATACCAATCTAGGTATATTAAACATGTTCGTAAGTTTCATGCTCCTATTTCAAACAACAAAAACCTTTCTTTCATGTCGAAACTGCTTGTGTTCAAGGTCCTTTGTTAATTTAATCTCGTTTTGTGCTTGAACATGCAAAAATGTCACGAAACGCAACAATCCTTGCATTTGATGCATGATGATGATGACTGGATGACCTATTAAATCTCTGTTCTGCCTGTCAAAAATCTTTCGGAAACTATACTCTATAATACGTCTACACCAATTCATGTTTATGTTCGGTTCGGAAGCCGGCTAAACATTTTCCAAATACTATTTAAAACTACTGAAAACTAAAAGACTATAGGTTCCTGATAGTCCCAAACTGACGAGATCACTGAAAACTGAGTGTGAAGGTGAAGGTGAAAGACATGACACACTTCATATTAAAATATGTACAGTTTTTGAAAATGATATACTATAACATAACTATAAGACCTAAGAGTGTTCATTTTATCAACTTACGGCACACGCGATGAAAAGCCAATCTGTATTGACGGCCTGAATGTAACAATAGCTTGCATGGGGCTTTGCACAGCTGAATCAGCATGACCTCTTTTACTGTGAAACTAGTGAAACCTATACGTTGCAATTAAGGTTAAAAGTTAACGAGATTAAAATTTCGATTAATTTACATTTTTGAAAACAAAAAGACTAGCGTCAACTTATACTTTTTAAGCTGTTTTCTTTGAAAATTTACCTCGCAGATGATAGTGCAATGTTTTGTTCTAATGCAACGTATATAGTTGCATGCAATTCTGTACCGTCGCGTCGCGTCGTCGTCGAATGAAAGTTGTCGAAGTCCTCAAGTCGTATCGTCGTATGTATAATTCGAAGCAAATGGATGCTGACATTTTGTTGACGCCAATTTGTTACTAATGACGCTAATGATAATGAGACGATGATAATTGATAATATGATTCTATTGCCACAATTTATTTACCTATTTATTGCCATTCAAATTCAAGATTCAATCAATTGAAGCTATAAAAACATGAACCTACTGGCTATACTGGAAAGAATGCATGAACCCACGCGCAAATCTACTGAAGCTACCTATACCTAATAGACAGGTACTCTCAACATATACTTTCGCTATAAAGAAATGGAGTTGGAATTCAGCACAGCTAAATTAACTTATATTATTTTATTACATTCATCTCGGAACAAATGTAAGACTAAAAGGTTTTGGGCACTTCATAAAGAACTTGAAATCCCAATCTTTGTTGCTACATTTTTTTCCAGGTTCATGTCGAACGTTAAACTTTTGAATAATGCTCGTCAAATACAAAAATGAAGCGTCGCGTGACATCGTCTCGCCTGGACAAGCTCGTCTGCCAAGTGAAAATATTATCCAATTTTGATTTCGTTCCAATGTCGATCCGTTTGGAGACAAGAAGCGTTCTGGACGAAATGATTCGGGATCATCCCAAAGTTTCGGATCCGACATGATTGCCTCCGTGTTGATTATGGCTAGTGTACCTTCGGGAACTGTATAATCCTTGAACTCATTGTCGTACAATGCTATACGAAATCCAGCGAAAGGCACCATTCGAATATGTCGATGGACTTCCATAAAGAAAGCGTTTGTGAAAGGCATACTATTAATTCAGAATATAAAAATCTGCAAATCGTACATGTTCAGTTATACAATGTATAGTTTCAAAGTTCAATTTCTTTTCTT
>JABASF010002041.1:0-17287 GCA_019776145.1 Harlomillsia oculata
TTTCACCATTACTTCATTATTCATTATATAATAGTATATCGAACTTATAATGCATCATAATAACATAACATAATATTAATAGGATAATGCTGGTTAATTTACTTGTAGTTACACACCAGCGGCTGCAAATTGGTATATTTCAGCTGATACAAAACGGTTTTTGCTAATTGCCTGTCTGTTCTTATGAGTTAATCACCGTAAAAATGAGAAGGTATTACATTAGCATCAGTAGTGTATTGCATTCCGACAACTATTGTAATGTATAGTATAGTGGACCAACCGCATTTTTGTATATCGTCGTAACATTTTTATTTAGTAATGCGTTTGTTTCTGTTCATATAGTGAAAAAAATATTGGGCCTCAAGTCGATGTCGTTCTTGTCAACTCTAATCATCCATTCGAACCCTCGCATGAAATTAAAGTGATCTTTTAGGAAACAAAACTGAAGTGTCGACAGTGACAAGTCAGTAAATTTCACTGTACTGAAATCCATGCACTTTTAAATTGTACAGAAAACGCTATTCGGCTATTCCTAGCTACTAGTACACGACTCGATTTGTTCTAAAAAAAATCTACAATAAAGCTGATTTTAATTTATATGAATTGTTGTTATACACTAACTGTTACATTTTTCATCGTACAAAATTCACCGTAGTGCGAAGCCATATACGAAGTTCAGTTGTATACTGTATAGTATAGTAGTGTACTGTGAAATCTGTACTCGAAAACAACGCCAGGATTCAGAAACAAAGTAAGTACAGAGCAAATACATTTATGATTATAATTACCTTTTTCATGAGCACAAAGCGCGACGAACATTAGGTCTTTTTATGTAAAACTTACGATATTTTATATATTCACATTCACTCTGTACATGACTGGAACGCATATTTCAATCCGTATAGTTAATTTTCTAAGGTAATGGAACTGGTAAGTGATTCATTGAGATTTCACGGTTAATTACTGAGGTAAAGGGATAATCATATTTTGGTATCTGTAACCAAGGAATACGTAGGGGCCTGTACGTACGCAGTATAATGCAAAGCATTATTGTATCACATACGCACTACTTTATTATAGTTATATAATGTATAATAATCATTCGATCTGTATTTATAATGGTGTGTAAGTTAAACTATAATAGTAATTGTAGTATATTAGTTTGCATAGGATTATAGTTTGCGCTTTTTAAATAAATCCGTTTTTGCATTGTGAAGCCCACATAAGTTAATTGGACGTGAAAGCAGTATTGTTGATTTACCGAAAAGGGAAAAAGGACAAGTGGGAATCAACTGCTTTTCCAGCGACTAGTGGCGAGTCACGAGGCACAGGGCATATAAGCAGGGTAAATCCCTAACCTAACCCCATTTGTGCTCAGTATTGTTTTGTGGAGATTGAAACACACACGTACACAGACAAACCCGACGTGTCTTCTTTCACAGACTGATGACTGCAATAAGCCATACGCATAGGAGTGAGGTTTTTTTTAGAAAACCACACTGAGCACAAATCCAAAGTATCAAATTACTCTCTTCACACAAAATTGTGTTTACGACCGCTCGACCCTTACTTAAGAGCGATTTGAGTTCATCCCAGGACCTACACCAACTCCGACAGACTCACTAATTAAAGACGGCGGAATGGAGCCAGAATTGGGCGAAGTTGAGGCTCCTTTACTTGCCAAAGGGGGAGGGTAAGGACTGTAACGGAGATTGATCGGACTTCGAGCACTACTACCATTGTTATTGCCATTACTACCACCTCCGGGCAGTTGTGGAGACACATGAAGATGCTGAGGAGGCTGCTGAACCAAATGATGCGCTTGACCCAACAAACCTGGTGGTAATTGAGACAACGCAGACCATTGAGACCATAGGTGTGCAGGTAACGGGAGAGGTGACGGAGAGCCTCTTGTAGGATTTAACGTGTACAATTGTGGAATCGGAGGGACGGAGGCGGCCGCCACCGCCGCTGCTGAATTTGCTGCTGCGAGTAAATGGTGGATGGAGGAAGGTGGCGAATGTTCTCCTGGAGGAGTTGAAGGACCATAACCCACTGCAGCGGCTGCTGCCCGGGCACTCCATTGTTGATGGAGTATCCGAGCTTTCTCGATGGAATTCATCAGATTGTTGTTGTCCATGTCTAATTCTGGAAATAATCGTAGAGGTGTGGCTGCATTTCGAAACAAATGATGTTCCAATGGCAACATAGAATCCATGGGATCCCTGTATAACAAAAATATAGAATTATAATTTATTGATTTGCCCCGTTGCGTCGTCAAAAATCTATTCACTGAAGCACACAAAGCAACAAATCACTGCAAGCATCGTGCAAATAGTGATACGAAAAACAGTAAGCTGGTAAAGTAAAATAGATACCAAGTTTCCGAAAAATTAAAAATATTTATACGACACACATCCTACTTATACGTGGATTTTTCACACTGTCATCAACACTGGTTTTATTACATGCCACAAATTTAATACAGGATTTTAATATTTGAATTTCTTAAGCGAGGGTTTTTATTAAAGTCCCATGCAGCGCATTGAAACTCAGGAGCAATCAGATAAGAATTCTAGCATGGCAAAATTGCAATATTCCACAAAAGGTCCCCTTCCGCACATGGAAAAAGGAAGCAAATGAAAGGTTTTGAGACGATCCAGTCAAATCAAGCCGGATCTGGGTTTAGGTGTTGTATGCTTCTTGATGACGAAGTCTTAGTACCTGACAAGTCACGAGCCTAAAATTTATTATGTCTTGAACCCTCTATTAGTTTGCCCCTATTAAGAAGCGAGTAGAAATTTGAGACGCACAGTGTGAAATATAGGCGTCTCCCATTGAAAGGTTCATGCACTCACTTGAGCTTTGTGGTACGTTCAAATGTACAAAAATTTCCTCATTCATGTTGTGTAGGAGTTCTACTGCTCCCGTTAATCGGAGCGATCCACTTTGCATGCACTCGAAAGTCCCCATAAACACTTCCTGAGAAACCGCAAATTACGCTTGGGCTACGGAACTCTAAAGTGTCTTACAGTCTGTTCAATGTGACTAATGCGCCTGTTCGAAGGTGAGAAAATGAACGGGCTCCAGACATGAAATTGGAACTTTGGGAAACTTGGAAAAGCTAGAAACTCCCAACTCCTCAACTAAAAGATAAACCTCGGTTGAAAACCGTCCGATAGAAATCATCAATCATTCTTCTACAACCTTTCACTACCTTCCAAGCTTTCCGTGGCGACGAACCCCAGAAAGATCAAGTCAGTATTGTACACAGTAAACAGTAAGGAAAGTGAACTTAGACATGGATGAAAACAACTAGGTAAACTGTTTGTCCAGTAAGTCGAAACGAAAACGTGATTTAATACATTTCAGCTCATTCTTCATTTTTGCCAAGGCGTTTTTCCTATCGGTTCAAACCATCGGCAAAAACAAATTATTACCTTTCTTTGTATCGGCACTTGCAAAATAAATGACGGTTAGTTATATCATCTGCTCCAACTTCAACTGGTATAACCTGCCTTTTTAAAGTGCCGACGTACATTTTCATTTCTTCACTGGATCGCGTTCGTTTGACGGTTTCAACACTTCTCTCTACAAACTTGCGCCTGAAAGCTTAAAATCCGTCGAAGGGATGAAGGTTCAAATGGTATCATGTGCTAGCAAGTAAAATGTCTACTCATGTTTTTAGGTAGACAGGAGCATCGTGATATATTGTACGAAAATTACACACCTTTGAAACATAAAACGGCATTCGTGTCATGAACCCCATGTAGTATTTTATGTTCGGATGCAAACAGTTAAAACATTGTTGAAGGAGCAAATAATAAAAGTACTCAAAATATTTGCCACAAAGGTTCAAGCATGAAGAACCCTTTACAGAAAAGACGATTTCGACACTCATGCAAAATTATATTTTTCGTGATGATTACTTTTTGTCGGAGGAGTCGGCTGAAAACGACCTGATGGTCATAAAACCACCTGCGTGTATCCTGAAAAAATTGGCCACCAGGAAATGGCTGAACATTATTGCATTAGTGCACACCTCTATTTTGCAAGGATCCTTATGGAATTTTACAAGTTCGGTGTTGGAGCCTTTGAAGTTGACTAATTCGAACGAACATAATTTCGTCACTGTTCCAACAATTGCCGGTGTTCCCTTATGTGTGCAAATTTAATGTCGCAATTATTGTACACACGACAAATTAAGCGATAACAATTTTTTGCAAGCACATAAAGCGAAAGGAAGAGTAACAGAGAAATAAAAATAACCTTTCAACGAAATAAAAAGAAACTACTATATTTGTAGTTACATCGACTCGAACCATGGAACATGAGTGTCTTTTATGGCAGTCATTTACGACGCAAACAGAAACAAAGTATATGTCTCGTAGTTTTTTGGTAACTCTTCACGCTTAGAGAAGACACGCTCATTATTTTCAGGTCGTAACATGATTTTGGATTGCAAAAATTGACGAATAGGTAAAGTAAAACGACAACGAACAATGTTAGGAACAACTTCCTGCCATCCAAATTAAATTGCAAAAATACCAGGAATGGTAGACGGAATAAATTCCCATTATATATTTCCGGAGAATTTTACGATCTAATGATCATATAACTGCGGAATTTTGCCGTTTTCAGAATAGTACACTCCACTCTCAATTTCAGCTGAAAAGGAAATCAAGAAGGAATTTGTCACTGCTCTCAGTTCTCAGTCAGTACAATTTCAACATGTTTCAAAGTTCCGACATGTGGATGTCATAGGGATTTCCATAGAATGCTTGAAAGCATATTAAGTTGGTGAACTTGAAGTTTTAGAGATGTGTGGGCCAATTAGCATTCCTCAATGTCAGCAAAACGGGTCGAAATCAAGGAGCAATAATTGCTCGTAGCCGTTCAGTCAAACGCTTCCAAGCAGTTCATGTTTGTCTGCAGCTCTCACGTTCTTTTCCGCTCCAATTGCCCATACAACCAAACATTTTTAGCACATTACCCGTCTGCGACTGTGAGCCAAGGCGACTGCCCGATGACTAAGCCTCAACGACATACAAGAACTTTACAGTGCTACCTAATTGAGATGAAAGGAATGAAATAGTGCGAATCCTTCAAAGCATTTTGAACGCAAGGAGACACGACGACGACGACATGGAGAAAGAGATGAAACTGTAAGAAAACCGACAAAAGCTCCCAGCCCAAACGGCTTCATGTGAGTCTCTCGGAAGCTTATATTGCTTGCATTGCATTGAGAAGGAGCTGAGTGTGTGTGTGCTCTCTACACTTGTATTTTCACATACTACTGATGGTTCCTCGCTCCTTTCACTGTCATTTCTCACGCGGGTTTCACGAGTTGGGCGGTCGTCCCGAATTCTCTTCGCCTCGTTGTGACTCTAACAGAGCAGACTTGGGAATGTTGAATGAAATGCTTTCCATATGCCACTTGACATGTCACATTCTGTCGGAACCAAAGTACCAAACATTGAGATCTGGTGTGTTGGTCGTTTTGGCTTGTGCCTCACTCCGTTTTTTGAGTTAACCTGAAGACGTGAGAGACTCTGCTTGTCTGTCAACCACGTCCATGCACTCTGCTCCTCAATGCATTGCAACTCCACGGTGACTAACTACAGGACAAAGTCAGCAAGGCGAAACAATGCCGAGTCTCTTCTCAACTCGACATCCAGGAGGAAAACGAGATGCGAGAAAAACGAGGAGGAGAAGCTTCACAAAAAATAGCAAAGGAGGAGAAGAAGCTAAAGGAAAATGAAAGATGCACGAGACGAAAGGCGGAGACAAGACAAAAGCATACAGTGAGAGTGCACTGGAGCACAATGGCTTTTGCAAAGCAAACTGCCTTGTTACTTAACATGCAGCTAATCAAAAGGAAATGTGTGTCTGTCGCCCTACCTGTCAAAGTCAGTGAGCCGTGAAGAATCCCGAAATCCTTTGGCAAACGGGTTGCTGTCTATCTTTAGCTTCGTTATCTAGATAAAAAGACAACATTATGTTCCAGTAATTAGCGCTACTTCCAACGAACGCAATATGCTTCAAAAAAACATACTCGAGTCCTTATTCCTTCTACGCAATGGGCTTCAATTTACATTTTTTTTACAAAAGTCTTCTCAAGCTGACACTCTGGGTGGTCACACTAACTGATCCGCTTAAAATTAACCAATATTACTTTACAATTACGAATTACAATGTTATATTATAAAACAATCTTATTTTATATCATATTATATAGTCATTTAGTTGTCTGTTCATCAATTCTCTGAAGTTCTCCTTCATTTACAAACATTATATAGGTAGGACCAAATAGTTTCAGAAGAGCATTATACGTAATAATATTAACTATTATTATTGCAATTTGTTAGCTGTCAACTTTGTTGATGGTGTCATGTATTGTGACAAATAGTAGCACTGATAATTTATGTTATAAACCATTTTAAACCTTGTTCAACAAACTTGTGCGTAGTCAACCCTAATAGAATTACAGTTATACAACCACACTTAAAAGTCTTCGACAAGCATATAGCAGCAGCAACAGCTCAACAGGAGCGGTTTGGTTAATTACTATTGCACAAAAAGAGTCCTTTTAACGATTGATTGCATTGGTTGCAGTTTTATGTTCATTCCTGGATTTTACTGTGAGCCATAATAGTAAATAGTAGCTAATATAAAAACATTAATAGAACGTATCCAGAGATATACACAAGACCCTTTTCTACGCTATACTAATTGCAGTATTAGTAATAGTAAACAATATGAAGGAAGAACAGTTGTAAAATGGACATTACAGTATTAGTGGACAGCGTAACCCAAAGAAGTAGTGAAGTGCCTATTCCTTCACAAAATTTACATTACTGCGGCCAGGTTTGCTTGGGGAAGACATAAATCAGATTCCGACAGGACGACCAAACAATGACAAGTAATAAGCAATAAATCCCTCGTTGCAAGTTGCAGCTTAAGTCAAGTGTCGGAACTAAAAGCCACGACTGTTGATAGGTTTACAATGCTGAACACAACACGTTCAACAGTGCAATAGGCATAACGACATGGTTGGTACACGATGAGCAGACTTAACTGCTATTATTGCATTTTGCTACACGATGTTTGTTGTAGCAAAAAAGAAAAAGTCGAAACATTGTTGCAGGTTGTTGGTAGCTCTTCTGTTAGTAGGAGTAGTAGAGGAAAATCCGCTAGTTATAGGCGTCATATTGTAGTCATACCGGAAGACCCTTCCTCACGGAGAATTGCAACGGCAGCATGGCAGCAAACAACTCAGCCCACAATAATATAAACATTATAAAGTAATATAAAAATCTTTGTTGTGTACGTGCTAAACTATCTATATAGTAGAACATAGGATGCAATTGTCATTCCGTTATACGTTATCTGTCTCTCTTTTTCTGTACACTTTGTTCAACTACTTGATAGATGATACTTCTCGCAATTGAAACTGTAATAAATGTACAAACAACTACTTACATACTACCACGACGTTTAAACATGTCAAATCTGAGCTAAAGGTTTTCTTAATTATCTACATAATACGCTGCTCCTGCTGTTGAGCATGGTTTACAAAAGACGTTTTATATGCCTACTAATACGCATGTTGGTGTTCTCATGTTCTCATAGTCCTGTTCTTTGTGTTTTCCTTAGCTTATTATTAATATATATTTATTGAAGCCCATTGCTAGTTAGCAATTACAATTAGGAGGAATTGACTATAAGGTTGATTTGTAAATTTACAACCTTGTTCCTTCCCTTTACTTCATTACGAACAATAAAAAGTAAAAAGGAACTCACCAGCTGGTTTTGGTACGCAGTGACTGCCGTGAAGACAGTTTCAGGGAAAATGTACGTTCGGAATTTCTCCGCCTCCAAATCAATATTCGAGTTGCCGGGAGCCATTCCGTCTCTCCATTTCACAAGGTGAATTCGGGGTTGGTAACGATGCATCGAATTAAGAACAATCTGTCACACACAAACAAAAAGGCCCAACTCATTAATTCAGACTCGGTATTACCTTTCTTATTGACATTCATCACCGAAAAATCATACAAAATTAAAAATGTATATAATACAAGTATGCTAAAAAAGCAGCAAACATTGTGGTGTTTAAAGTTGAACCAGTACTATATATACACGCATTTACATTTACACCAATACTTGGTTACTAAATAGCACTTTGACATTCAACGGCAAATTACAAAATTCCATTTTTAATTCAAAACGACTACAGCCTAAAGATTTCTCATAAATCCTTCAGTGTTGACTGAATTACAAGTATCAAGGTGTGTGGTACTCGCATATTTTTTGTGTGTACACTAGTACACTCGTCGCTTTTTGAATAAGGAATCAATGACGTGCCACAAAAACCGTTTTCATCAACTTGGCGTTGGCCTGGCTCATGAACTCACGGTCGTAATTTTGCACACTCTCAACATTCACAAAACTCAAATGGCAAAGAGCCTTGCTCATTCTTAACTCGGAATGCGTGCGTGTGGGGTACACGATACTTCTTTTGAGTTGTGGAATGCACCGACACTTAAGTTATTCGTGTACAAAAGAGCCATAGAAAAAATATTTCATGCATACCAACAACAACGCTTCAGAAAAGTCTAATTCTAAATGAGCTCCACTTCACCAACATATCTTCTCGTATGAAAATAACACTCATTTAAAAACCCTTCCGAGAGGGCAAAAGCTGTGAGAATAATCTTTCCTTGTAATTTCATCTGTACGAAAGGAAAGACCGAGAAGGGTAACTAGACTAGTGTAATGTCGGTAACCAGAACACACATTTACAGCCTCCACAGAAGCGTATACATGCATTTGAATGTAAGTATATACAGCCACATTATAAAAGCATAAGAGAAGGAAACTTTGTAGTAGTATACAAAGCACAAAAAGAGTCAAGAGATGAGAAACAAACTGGTTTTCCTGTCAATATAAATACACAAGTTCCAATTTGCCATAGACAAGCAAAACTACGTTTATTAGCTAATACTAAGTCCAATTTGACATTTACAGCGTAAATAATAACGTTGAATAATGAGCTACTTGATCTATGGTATTTCTCAATTTAGCACCGTTCAACTTGGCCGACTTTCTCTTTGTGTTACCATTGACCATAGCACACTCTAAAATATTTGTACTGCACTTAATTTATAATCCGTGCCAAATTGTACGAGATTTCTCTCGTGCATTGTCTATTGTTTCGTCTCCTTGTTGTTACAAACCAAATGCAGTTTGATCTTGAAAACTTGGATTTCCTTATATACAGTCATTCGAAGTACATGCACATAAAAGCTGGAAATTTACAACGAGATGAAGCAAATGAATGAAAGAATAGCTGTATTAACTCGGTTGGGTTACATGAAAAAAATTAACCCATGTTCATGCATCCGGAGGTTTTCAAGTGTAATTTATAGTTGGTCCACATCCACATCGATGAGCGGTGCCTCTCATCATATCATTGAACAGAAAGTGAGTGTGCCGACCACCCAACTTGGAAGATACAAACATAACAAGTGTCCAGAACTAAATTATTACAACTGGAGAAAAATAAGAGGCAACTTTTATAGCATCGTATTCTTATCAGTCAAGTGAATCTACCAGGTAAAATGTTTGAGCAGATGAAGGCACAGTAATACTTAATACTGCTTTCCAATGCGATGCGACGAAGAATACTTGTTTGTTAGATCCACCAAATTTGTTTTGTAGAAATTTTTTAAAAATATATAGATAGTCCCAAAGGAAATACACGAGGAAATACATTATACGTTTACTGTGTGATGCAGTTCCGACGATTTTGTATAGTACAAATTGTAACTTTGAGAGTGATCTGGTGATCCGATGAAGCTGACTTTTCGGTGAATGAGGCAACTGCTGTCATTGTAACACATGGAGTTTCCACAAGCGTGAGCAGTAAACAAAGAACGATGATGCATAGAGGGTTAAAACCTTTGAGAGTGAAATGCAGAGAATTCCTCTGTTAATTTATGCCATGTTGTCCATTACGACAGTGTAAACCTACTGTGGACATTTATAGAGGTGTTTGGAATGCCATCCTCCTCAAGTACAGAGATTGATCATTCTTCCTCTTGGGAAGGAGCAAGTGGACGTAGACGACGTCATCCCGTCAGCTAGCTTTGTAGAAGAAAAGTGCTTAGAATAAAATACAATCCAGGAGCGCAGTAGTGCATCCCAATACGTGGAGGGACATCATCTCCAAATCCAAATCTCCTTGTACAAAGGACACCTGCGTGCATTGCAACAATGGAATGAAATGAAAGTCTTTCACTTCTCCAGAAGAATCCTTTAATACGCTCTCGTAATATTCATAATAAACACAGCTTTTCTACTACGGAGGAGTGCTGCATACATTTGAGTCAAACAAAACTTGTCGACGAGGACTCGTTCCAGACTAAATGTCGTGCTAACTACGATTGTCACTCTGTGTACGCATAAATTCATGGTTCACTTGATAATTTACTGTTATAAGTATGCATTGTTGAACAGTCCGCACGACGAAGACGAGATGAATCAAGGTGCCAAAAGCCTAAGGACAGTCATAGTTTGAAAAGCAGCAGCATCAACCAAACCACGAGTGATGTGAGTATGAGTATTATAAAAACGACGTAAAAAATGGAATCTCTGTTTGCTTCAGGAATGTTTCGCATGCAGTGTGAGTTGGACATGCAAAGGAGAACTAGACGCTACAGCAAGTGTCCCCAGTAATTATCCTGATGACGACATAATATTTGTATTCCTCGTGTCCCCACAGATTTGTTATTAACAAGTTGATATGCCGGTTTTCAACACATTTGTGCATGCATTTCATAAAGTCTCAAGAGGAAATTCCCGTGAGGTTTTCCAACCTTGGCTTGGGGACGACTGCGCGCTTGTTGCCTCATTTTATACTACTCTCTGAAAAACACAACACGCTCCCGTGGGCTTGATTCTTAACCGTCTGGGCCTTCGCCTTCACTCTACGAATGCGTGAGTATATATGCTAATCACACAATACAATTGGCAAATTAACAACTCTTTTAATTCCCTGTACACGAAGGCACACAGAGGAACGACAGTGTCTTCCCAAGAGTTACTGATTGAATAAACAATAGCTCAGATGGCGTTTGCCCTTCCTATCATCTCTGATGGGCATATTTTACCCAAGTTGGACATACCACTAGGCCCACCATCTCAAGTTCGCCGTCATTCCAGACCAGCATGTGTAAGCTCTTCTTGCAGCGCTTTGCATAATAAATGTAAGCTATCCTTAAGTCAACCACCAACGGGTAAATTATGACGCATGGGTCATTACGGTACAATTCAACGTAAGCTCTCTTCTACTCAGAGGTTCAGGCAATAAAACGACGGGTACTTCACACAACATGGCAAAACCAAAACCTAATCATCCAATCAATTTTCCTTTTTTTCACCAGCCTGGTGTGCAATGTGCACTGTGCGATGATATGGCGTCTTGAACAAAACCCAAACAGAAATGAATATGTTCCTCAACCTTACAACTGGTTGCTGTACAAATTGACATAAAACTTAATCTTTTAGAAAAAAATCAAGAAAAACACTATTCTTGGATAGGCACATCTAACAACATACAGTGAACATGTTAATGAAGACAAACAAGTTGTCAATGGGACAACCAGAAACATTATACACTGAACGTCGTTGTTTCTATAGTCTCGTAAGATCCCTCTGGTCAGCTTCACTCGCTGGTTTTCACATCCGATAGACTAGGGCGATAACATCCCACCAACACATTTCCATTATTTGTAGGCATTCCAGTTTCATAGCAATGGCGAGCGCAAAGATCACAATCCGTGTCCTCTGAACAGCTCTCTACTGACGACAATAAAGCCTGTAAGACTGGAATCTCCAAAGGCCTATATCGCCGTATGCAAGTTGTGATGTGATACTTTTTTCTCGTAAAATGTCCCAAAGTCACCACAGAGAAAAGGAAAACTCTTGTACTCTTTTCTCTGAATTCACCATCGTTTCCACAAAAGGAATTGTGATGGTCGCAATTGTAAAAATTTTCATAGCTTACAAATTTTTTTTATCTGTATTCTACGTCAAGTTTTTGTAGAATAACATAAATACACTATTTCACTAGCACGTAGTGTTGAGAGTTGAACGATTTATGTACGTGAGTCTAATGAGCTCCCTATAAAACTAATTGAAAAACTAAATTGGAATACAAAGCAAAAATTTAAGAAGCAAGTAAAACATATAATTTTCACTTACGTGTCCATGCTTGTCCATTTCGTTGTTGGTTAACTTGACTTTTTCAAACGACACGACTTGTTTCCGGAGCTGCTCTCCAGTGAACGGTGAATCGGGATGGACATAAACCCTTGTTGGTGCTGGAGGATCAGCTTTTCCTATGTCATGGAAAAAGTAGTAACAATGAGCATTTATTTTCAGCATTTAAAATAAAAATTCCTTCACTATCAACAATACTGTGAAATAATGCGAATGAAAAATACAAATTGATAAAAATGGTTACCTGCAACCAACCAAGAGGACCTATGGTAAGCATAACGATAACGTTTATTATCCACAGGAACAATATCCAGCAGTACGCCGTATCTTTGGTCCGGTGTCAGTCCCGTAAAAGAAATGCGCACAGTAGGGAACATTCGTCTGCAAAATGAAGAAACCGAAAAACCGGATATTACATTTACGGCGCTAAAACCACACAAGCTGTCTGTTCCTGAGTAATCAGATTACTATCATTGAGGCCGCCGACTATGAATGATGTTGCACTCCTCTTTCTGTCACTAATTAGTGATTCTATCATTTTGTTTCATTGAAAGCGACACTGACACTACGGTCTACCGGAAACATTGTGTAGGTCGTGAAACCAATTCAATTACCCGAATTCTCATTCACCACAAAGCTACAGAACCACAACACAATCCCTAACTGCGTCAATCATTCCTTCCCTATTGAGTAAATTGAACTAATTCTCTAGAGTCTAAAAAAAAGTAAAACCAAGCAATCCGTTTCAATGAACTTGGAGGAAAGCACACGAGACTTGGAAGGAACACTAATTTGACAAGTTAAATTGTTCCAAGATGACGTAGCAAAAATCCTTATCAATACAAACCAGTACCTTCACACAACCTTCAGTCTGTCAATTGTTGTTATGTATCATGCTCAGCTCACAGGATCCATTAAATTATGATATGATGACTAGTACATCTCCATTGTTGATGATTCCCTAACTGAGACTCCTACAATAGGCCTGGGTGACCGAAACTATTGTTAAATATAGTGTGACGTAGTATTATTTCGTCACAGGAAGATGCAACCAAAAGATAATAACAGTGATAGTGGCATCGCATAGGCATTGCACCGTGGTAGCACAATTGCTCAAGCACAACGTTCCAAGCGGCCTTTTAGTAAGAAGGAGCATAATTGCATAACTAACAACGTACTAAAATGCAACATTTTCTTTCCGAAATCAAGGTTTTCATACTTGAGTAGTCTAAGTATTTTCCGAAAGCCAGTTGCTGTAACGTCAGCCCGTTGCTTCAGCTTCTGTTGTCGGCGAGCACCAAGCACTCATTTCAATTCATTTTCTTCTTTCGTGGTTTTGTCTCTTTATGTGCAGTGAGTTAACATGAACAAAACGACGTACAGGTGTCCGATCGTATGTACGGCAGTAGTTTTGTAGCCTCGCAGTCTTCCCTGGACAAAATTGAGACTGGATAAGAGCATAGGAGAGGAGCATTTAGGACTCTGGAGGAACCGGTCAAGAAGCCATATGGCGAGGACATTAAGTGACTATAGCCCATACGTACACTGGCAACGTGAGGGCTGGAAGGCGTTTAGGGGAATGGGGAATCCTACAACAGGGCCCTTCCTATACCCTTTCCGTGGTGTACAAAGCGAACAAGTCGAACTACATGTTGTGCTCATGTACTTCATCCGTATCGGATAATCGGGAGTGAACATAATGGACTGGACTGGCACACAAGAGCAGTTGTTGTCGTTGGAAGTGGTAGACACTCTGTGTGTGAGCTCAATTCGATTACCATGGTGGTGGAGACCTGCTACGCTACATTGATCGTGAAATAAATGATCTGTCATCTGTGCGTTTGCATTGCAAGAGTCAGTATAATAGGAACCGCCACACAAAGTCCTTCAACAACCCATTAAAATGTCCATGTGCACATTGCAGCCCTTACAAAAATTATAAGGCGGGTGCGAAAAAACCTTCTCTCATCCCGACACTAAAGTCTTTCCAAGGGCTCACAGTGCCAACCGTGTCAATGAAGGAGTGAGTACTTGTTTTCACGCAATCCTCTCATTTATCAAAAGAAAACTATCCCATGTACCCTCAGTATGGTAATAAGAAGAGTCAATGCTTTAATCTGATTTTATGTTATTCCGAAAGTGGATACGCGCGGGAAACCTGTCGTAAAAAGAGCCGGAAATGCATGCGGAAAAGCTTCAGGGAAAATGCATTGTGAAAGGGTCTAAAGGCTAAACCTTCTTTTTAATTTCCGTCATTCAGGGACCATTTCGTGGAATTAAACGATCAGGATTTTGATACAAGGTAAAAATAGTTCGACATTACAATTTTAATAGCTCAAAGGGTCAAGTCAAGGCACAAAAACGTGACTTCAAAGCACTCAATTATCACCATTCCTTTTGGACCTTTACCTAACTCGTATCGTTTTATTGCTGTTGTGCAGTGCATTATTTCCTAGTAGATGAAACTAAAAGCATAAACTTGCAACCCGAAAGTCGCAACCAAACAATATCTTAGTAATATTCCTATTCGCTAGGTTACAGTTCAAATGTGACTGCGACTGAGTGAGTGAATAGTTATGATGAACATTTTATCAGGAGTCGAACAATTGGCATTAGTTCGTAAAAGCAAAACAAGTTTTTCAATATGAAACTCGACTTCTGAGAATAACTTTAGACTCGTAATAAACAGTGTCGACTGATGATTGTTTGCAGTCTGAGACTGACCCTGTGTGAGTCTTCCTTAAAAACAAATTACGCTTTCTGTGTGCAACTTTTCCGCACGTCTGTCATTGCTCAGTTTACAATTTTATACTACTTGCTCTGTCGTAAATCTCACTTGAGGGCATCATAAAAAATGTTTTATCAAGGCAAATGTAACAAAAGCAGGAGGAGTTTCAGTTCCCAGGTTGAGCACACACACACACACACATGACTTCACTTGTACAAGTTTACAGCTGCAACTCACCTTCTATCTTGATTTAAGACTCGCATTGACATGAAGTACATGAGCAATTATTCTTTGATATGCACACGGACAAGTTATGAAGTTGCAAAAATGACTCAGTTTCAGTTTACCTGAAACTACATTTATTATGGCAATGAGGAATATGCTGGAACTCACGGCAAATATTTGAGGATATGAATGGTGCAACTGCTACACACACAGACATGTGATGTCTGATGTGGTCAATGTAAGATTACAGTGTAATATTACTTATAAATGTTATAAATCGTATTTAATGCTTCGTATATTTTCTAAGAATGTTGCAACCCAATAAGAACGAACACCGTACTAAAAAAGCAGACCTTAGGAGAGTAAACTTTTAAAACGGAATCCGACGATATGCGTCAAAAAAGGTGCCTAAAGTAACATATCTGATTTCCACGCAATGCAACACTGAAAACACACCCACAACCAGCCAAGTTCAACTTCAGTAGCCTGCCGACTTGCAAAAAATTGTGAAGCTTTAAGAAAATTACAGCTGAAGCATCCGACGACGGCTCAACTGACAGGTTGCACTGTAGAGCAAGCCGTGCACATTCAGAGGTCCTTCAGGCAACTTGACTCTGTGTGAACGACGTCTGCACCCATGTCTGTTAACTGCCTATTTGACTGTGCCATCAGCTCTTTTCCCTCGCCAAATAATCACAATAATAATCAAAGGTGATACTCTCATAACCAGCTTTGATCATAATTATTACCGACTCTTCCAAAACATTGTCCCACACCAAATCCCACTACGATCCAACAAGCCAACAACTACACAACAATGAATGCAGCAAATAACGTAGAATAGCATATTATTCAGTACACACAGTATTGCTTTTATTCCTCTTCCTTTAGAAAAGAAACAGCACCCAGAGAATCTGTGCCGATGCAAAAGGGATTTTTGCGTTCACGACTACTATTTCCTTGCATGCAATCATATCACCCTTCAATTGGTCAGAAATGTATAATTGATACATATGAAGGATAGTGAAACATGCTTTGAATAATAAATCGAGTTAACCCTTGACCCTGCAGCCCCACTGGCACAACCACGCTCAACAGTCCTCTTGGAGCCATAAAGGCTGCAGACATTTCACCACTACAACATTATCTGTTCATTGCGTTCTCATATCCACATTATGTTAGATGGATTGCTGGATGTCCCGCGATTTTGACTGTGGTATATCATAAGTACGTGGTGCCATTATGATTCCTACGAAACAGTGTTGATGTTGCTTCTAGTTTTTCAAACTCGACTGTTACATTAATATATTATTTTCATATTATATTGAAGACTTAGAAAACAAGGCAGTCACGGTTCATTCACAAAATGACGAGCCTGAGCAAGACCACGACGAAAGATGACGAACCACGACGACGTTCTATCGTCGCTGTTGTTGTTGTTCGAAAACTGAGGTTGTAAAAAAGTAAAAAAAACGCAAGTTAGCAATACTGGGTAGAATACGAAAGCAGTTTTAGTTTTTTGTGACTTGTTCCTTCAATTGTAGGATACCAAAGCAGGAGCTTTTGTAAGTTTGTTATCCAGTGGTAACGCTGAAGCGTTTTCCTTCTTATGACAGCATAAGGAAAGGAGTTGGCCATGTCGTTCAACTTATATTACCATTCTCTCATAATCTCCAGACTCCTTTTCCATGCATGCTTTTATGCCTCTTTCTTTGTGGTGGGTCTTCTTGCTCTTATGTAACATGAGTCTGAGTCGTCCACGCTTGGAATCCAAGGGAATCCGTCGATAATTATTTCGCCTTCTTACTTCCATTTTCTAACACCGTCATTTCTAACCCCATCTCCCTCGCCGTTCATCATTCTCATAACGCACAAACCAAGGCGTTTTAAAATCAAAGGTTACAACCGCAACCACAACAGCAAAAAACAAAAACGACAAAAAACACTTCCCAAATTCAAGGAACGGTTGGGTACTATAATATCTTACTTTCTGTATCTCTTTTGTTTGAGATTGAAATACGTTGATGAAGAAATTGTCGCAGGTCGCAA
>JABASF010002042.1:0-17286 GCA_019776145.1 Harlomillsia oculata
AGTTTGCACTAATGTCGTCATATTAAATGTCAAACTCCCACTTTCATTCTTAAATGAAGTCTGGACTGGGTAAATAAAATTGTGTTCACAGTATTCCCCAATGGTCTAATGCTTTCATCCGAAGATTCAACGAATAATTTACGTATGCACGAACTGACCACAACCCCAATGTTTAACAGACTGTTTGGTGGATTTTATCATTGGTAATTCTAATCTCAACGTTCCTTTTAACGGAAACTAAAATGGTCAAGGAGTTTCCTTTCCGGGTATATAAAAGTGTGACACGGGGATCAAATCACTCAATTTCATTCTCTCGACCGCCACCGATTGCTCCGACCTCCGACTATCTGCAGTTGCAATCAGTCGTGGTAAGGAAGCCAGAAATTGAAGTCGTCGTCTTCGGTAAAATCATGGTTCGAAGTATCGTCTTACAATTTCTCCTGCCCTTAATTCTTATGGGAGTGCAAATGCAAAGTCACCAAGCACAGCATTCCGTAAGCTCAAGTTTCGTAATTTTATTTCGTTTTGTTCAAAATTTGTTATGAAAATAAAATTAATATCATTCTTTTTTCAAAATGTGTGCAGGAAGAACCACCCTTTTGGGGCAACATGGTAAACGCCGGTAAAGCAGACTGAAGCAGATATAATTATTTAATGCATAATTTTTTAAGCTCTTTTATGTATACAAAATTGATAACAGGATGTTTTTCATTTTTGGTAATATGAAAATTGATATTCTGGACAGATGTTGATGATGCCCGATTCTTCAATGTGCAAACACGTGGTGGTGGACTGGACAGCTTAGGACGTGGAAACATTTTGCGAAGTTTGAATGGAATGGGCAATGACTGGAACGATCCCAAAACTCTTGCCTGGAGATTTAACAGCTACGGTGTCCCAAAGCGTGGCGGCGGCGGACTCGATTCTTTGGGACGAGGCAATATCCTTCGGAGGTCTGTTGGCTCTACCTACGATGACTTTTATGGTCGTAGTAGTAGCCTTGAAAAAAACATTCTGAAAAGAAGTGTGTAAAACTTTATTTGAGCTGCACAACAGGAGTTCTAGTTCATAAACACTACACCACAATTTTACAGTACTTACTTTAGTGTCCTAGATACGTTTGAACTACCTATATACCAACTTGAATATTACCGCAGACCTAAAAAATACAAAAATATGTGTAAAGTATAAAGTTGCCAAAAAGCATGAATAATGTAATCAATTAATTAGTTTGCACTACTACAATGGTTCACGATTTATACGATAGCGTTGTTAGTTGTTAGAGACACCTTGCTTAACATCTTTATGAGGAATCTTGAATAGCAGCAGCTAGTTATAGCTAATTTGGATATTAGAGAACAATTAGCTAACGGCTATATAGCTGCTTCAAGAGAAAGTATGATCTTGTGAAATAAATGTAGGATAATATGTATTGGGTTTGGGTATGTTGGAATTGGAATTACATAGTGGAAAGTGAAAGGTGGACCGATTTTCAATATCGGACCCGAGGAGCCGAAACTTAATTTTAATGAAATCCCTCTCTACCAAAGCCAAAGCGCCTCTCAGATAAAGGAGCAACGACGCAACGAGAAGAGGCTAATATAATATAATGCAATTTTCTCGCTTTATTGAATGTATTGTAGATTGTAGCATATTAACTTTACTTTGAGATATTGTCTATTATTACCAGCATGATGAAATTATATTCAAAATAAAATGACAAGTGAAGGCAAAGCCATTATTTATTTGCCAATTCTATTTAGCCATACATGCATTTATGGGGCATCGTGCGACAAGACAACGCGTTCTAGGACCTTTCAATTGATGTAATAAAATTCCATATAATCGTTGTTTACATGGTTAGTTAGCATCTCAGTTCCGGTGCGTTATTGACATATGTAATGACAGTAGCAAGACTTCAAAATGCAAAAAGGGAATATTATGTGGTTTCATATTTAATACTGATCAAGGTACCTCGATTTTAGCTACTATGTTACCAATGACGACTTACCAGTAAGTCGTCATTGGTAACATAGTAGCTAAAATCGAGGTACCTTGATACTGATGATCTTTCCATTTATCTAACCTTTAACTTTAACCAACTGAGCTATATGATGGATGCTGAAACCTGGATGTCTGGATGGAAAGCATAGCATTCATGGAGTTGTGTTTACTTTTACTTGTACATTGCTTTGCATAATATTCATAGCAAAAATACAGCCATATCTTGTATCAGTGCCGCTTGCCGCTTGCCGCTTGCTTATCCAACAAAACAAACTGTATGTAATGCATGAGAGATCAGCAGATTTCATTGCTGAATAATTCATACCTGAAAAGTTAATTTGATCTCAAGTTTCGAAGTATTGCATGACCAGCGTAAAACGACAAGCAATAAATTATGACTGGCTTTTAAGACACTAACGACAAAAACAATATCGCTTTGGGTATTTGTTGTTTGCATACTTTTAGACCTGCCAGACCTGCATCATATATTCTAATTACAATTACCTGATAAAATCCCAAAGGAACTGGGGGAACTGGATCTTGGACCCTATACTCTATTCACAGGACAAACAAATCTTTGTACTCTTTGTAGTTCTGCCGATGTCAAAGAGTGCATGGGAATTAGAAGAGATTGAGGTCGAACATTCATCCATTCGTTTTAATTGTTTCAAGCTGACTCAATCAGTCATCATCATGTCTGCCTTATGCTAGAATTCTGTGTTGAGTTGAGAGGTTGATGAGACGTTGTTGAGTGGTTGAGTCAAACACAATAAAACATAACTGAATGTAAATGGGTTTATTCCAGTCCACGCGAGCTCGAGTTCTCGTGATTGTCATGATCGTCCGGGTTGTACATTGTACGCCAATGATCCTATCCTATCTTCCTATCATATCGTCATCATTCTTCGGGGTAACATGAGAGAATACGATTTCGTCGAAGAAAGCCAAAAATGCTTCATATTATTCATTATGATTATGACACGATGCTATTGCTATTGAGAGACGGAAGATGACTTCATACTCATACCTTGATTCGCATGAGTCAGAAATAGGAGAATAAGAGGGAAGAAGGTTACAGCATTTACAGGGTAACTACATAGGATTGCATTAATATGTAAAGTTTGTTGCGGAGTTGGTCTTCTTCACAGGTACTTTGAGATGATAAAAGCGGGTGCTGGGAGCTGCTGGAGAGTGTGAGTGTCTTTCTTGTCGTAAAGTTTTTAGGAGGAAGAAAAAAAGGCAATGCATCCTCTTGCTGTTGTGTGTATCCTGTATCCTCCATTTGGGTTTCGCATCCATCCATCCCAAATGCCCAAATCCAAATAAGAGCGAGGAAAGGAGAAGACGCAGCGAAGGAAAGGGACTAGGAATGAATATCGGAATATGGGAAGAGTGTCTTTGTTCCTTCTTTTCTGAGGATTGAGCATTCGGCGTGTGCATTACGTCATTGAAAGGTTGCGCCCGTAAAGAGAAGTTTGTGCTACTATCTCTGTGAGTTGTGTTGTGTCGTGTCCACCTTCTCCTTCCATTTCTGTGTAATGTAGTAATAGGTAATAGTAATGTGTGTGTGCAGAGTTTGGTAGTTTTTGTGTGTGTGATGCTTTTGCTTGCTTTGCTCCTCTCTTTTTCCCATAGAAAAAGTGCCTTTATGGCCCATCGCCGTGCCAAAGCATAGCAATTGCCTAGCTGAGGCTGAGTGAGAGCAAGGACTGGCTCGTTTTGTGCGTGTGTGGATTGGATTGTGTTGGATGGATACAAGTGAATATAGGAAAGAGCGGGTTTATAGTCTCCTATAAGTCCTATATCCTTTTGAGAGGGAATGGGGAAACTATACCGGACAAATGGGCTATATAGGAATAGAAAAAGAGAAGAAGCTCAAGAGCCGAAGGGAGGACTGACTCTCGCTCTCCTTCGTAGCTTCACAAGCTATACGTACAGGTCTCAAATCTCCATTTTGTCTCGTGTTTATCGCCCACTCTTCCACGACCGCGATAAAACACTAATTATTTCACTTACAAACCTAATCAAAACTGAGTCAAACATCGACTCAATCTCTGATAACCAAGTCCAAGCATAAATAAGCCCGGAGATTTGTCAAAATTGTCCATTCTTCCGTCTCTTCCCTCCTCATTGTCTTTTGAGTTTTTTTTCTCCTTCCGATCCTGTGTGTTCCTGGGATGCATCATCATCAGAGTGGTGGAGGACAATCAAGAGGCAATGGGGGTCATCACAGGTCATCCACGGGATCATCATCCAGGGGAAAATCCACTTCCGGTGGCGGGAGACCGTCGTCTTCAGCTGCTCAAGCGCAAGCCGCCGCTGCAGCTTCTGAATTGTTCGGTATATAATCAAAATACTATTTAGTAGGATTTCTGTTAGGCCTCCAGTACCAAAATGTGACAGGTTCAGTGTTCAGTTCAAGTGACTCAATGTTTGTGCCAACTTGACATTTATGACAAGTTCAATGACAGTTCTGTCTCATTAATTTGTGCTTACAACAGCTGATTTGAGTTTACGTTTGAGACACTCTTATTAGACATTAGACTTGAATTCCACTTGTGCTTTTGTGGCATTGTGTCCCATTGTGTTTGGTTTAAATGGCACTTTTAACTGCGCCGTTTGTTTCCTGTTCAATTAAGGAATTACAATGCACATTGTTGATTTATTACAGTTTTGTTTTATTAAGTGCAATGCAGTTGAATTTAATTACCGATTACTTCTCGTTACTCGTTGCTCTCAAATGTTCAACGTTTATGTACACTATAGGACTATAATATAATAATAGTATTTTGACAGTTGGAAGTTCGTAATGGCTAATTACGTTTTTGAATGTGTTGGTGTGTTTTTAATAATTGTTTTACGTGATCTTAATTTGTGTGCAGCCCACAATTTGCTTGCCGCACAAGTCGCGATGGCACAACAGCAACAGTCCTCAAGTTCAGACAGAGACGGACGGGACCGGGACAGATCATCCGGAGGAGGAGGAAGTCATCACAATAATCCATTAGCTCTCCTTCAGCAGCAAATGAATGCTGCAATTCTTGCCCAACATCACCAACAGTCACAAGCTCAAGCTCAAGCGACATTAGCTGCTTTAGCTTCGGCTGGCGGGAGGGATCCCTCTTCTGGAGCTGCGGCTGCTGCCGCAGCAAATGCTAGTTCGTACAATAATCCTGCGGCGGCTTGGTGGTATTTAGAGTATTTGAGTCGAATCCAAGCAGCTCAAATGGTTCCGAATCTGCAAGGTGCGGGTAGTCAAGGACCTGGAACACAGGGTCAAGGCAGTATGGACTTGGCCATGGCAGCCATGGCTTCTACTTTAGGAGGTGCTCTTACAACTGGTGAGCGGGATCAGCAACAAAGGGATCGTGAACGAAGTATTAGTGCTGGTCGAAATAGTAGTCGTGGGCGAGGAAGAAGTCCTTCCACGGGTATGTATACAGCGATTTCCTTCTTAAATCATTTAGGGATTAGGGTGTACTGGTTTGCACTTAGAATTAATTGTTGTCTTTAATTACGAATTGTAGTAAAACCATCAAGTCAGATCCACAAATTGTTGCCTCAAACGCACAGCAGTAATAGCGGCAGCGGCAGAAATAGCAGTTCCGGTCTTAAGTTGCCGTCTGACACGGATTTGGTGCGAATGCCACCATTTTCAAATCAACAGGGTCATCATTCTTCGTCAACGTCGTCTCTAACCGGATCTCGATCTAGTAAACCAATGTCCAGTGCCACCTCTATTGCTACACTTCTTCCACCTGGAGTGACTGCTACCACAATTCCGCCTCCAGGAAGTGGAAGCGGTGGCGGAGGAGGAGGAGGGGGAGGGCAGCATTTCAGTGGAACAAAACGACCGGTTCCAAAGAGTTCATCATCTAGTAGTCTTGTGATTAAGTTAAATTCTTCAAGAGAGGAAGCATCGACTGGGTCATCGGCTCTCAATCTTACCTCTTCTGCAGGCATGAAGAAATCCATAGAGAAAAGTCAAGGGCCTAACAAGCAGTTTATTTTTGACTCTACAACAGTAACTCCATTGAAGAACTCTAGCCCAGCAACATCACCGTTACCACTCTCTGCATCTTCAGGTTCACGAGGCTCTCCTCCTGCCGCGCACGCAAAACCGGCCACATTGACGACTCTCCCTGGAAAGTATGCAGATTTGACACCTAAACCTGCACATAGTGCTTCTTCTCAACCAGTCCTGTACTCACATGTGATTCAGAAACATCCTCAAGTTGGTCTTTTTCCGTCGGCTTCTGGCGCTGTTAATCCACGAGCAATCATAGAAGGACTTCAGGGCGGAGGTTCCCAGCTCAATTCTACATCATCGAATTCCTCAAGCTCATCTATGAAGAAGAAGAAAACAACTGTAGCTAGTCTGCTTGCACAGAGTCGCTCGTCAGATTTTTCTGTAGGATTGCACGGTGGACAGGGTCAGCCCTTAAGCCTTGACCAAGTGAAAAGATCCCCGACACCTCATAGACCGTGGATGACTGAAGGACCAAGCATGGGTCCAGTAAAGTCTGAACATCCTGCCAATGAGAAGATTTCATTTAAGGCTGAAAGAATGACTTCAAGTCCTGCATCAGTCCCGATTCCTTTGAACATTCCTAATGTTAAGCGTCGTAGTGATAACAGTGATGACACTGAACAACCATCGCAAGCTCCCGCTGATTTAACATTGCCTATGAAACATGGCTGGCGAAGAGAAACCTTCCTGAAAGGTGTAGGATCACAAGGTCTTTCTGGAGAGGTTGTTTATATTTCGCCTGGCCGAAAACAGTGCCGAAATGTTACGGAGGTCAAAAAGTGGCTTGCCGGTGGTCCGTTAACTGTCAACAACTTCAGCTTTAGTTCCCGCCTACTAATAGGAGATTTTCTCATTCCCATGGGTTGTGGAGGCAGTTTTGACCGAAAGACAGGAAATCTGCTGGGTCAAGATATTACTGGAAGCACCGGTTCTTCTGGAACTACCTTAAAGCTCAACAGTGCTCAGTTGGCCCAGTGGCTCAGTTCCGAAAATACTGCCGAGGACATCGAAAATATGAGAATTCAAGAAATTAAGGTATGCAATTCTTAAACAATGTAACGTCGTGTGAGTACATCCTCGAATATTAATCTATGGTTTAATATTTTTCAGGCGAAGGAAGATCGCGATAGAAAGAAACAACATAGTGTACTAATTCGAGCCTTAGAAATGCACCGTAGGTCTAAACGTCGTGTGAAGCTACAGATGGATAGGAAAATGAAAAAGAAAGCCGAACACGAGGCCGCCTTGGAGCAACTGTCTAATAGACATCACAACCAATCTCAGAATGAAAATCCTCAAGAAATCGAAGAACTCACTTCTAATGAACTGAAAGACCTTCCAGACTTAAAACCCATTAAGGGACTGAAACTGAGTCCAGTCGCTTTTGGAAATCTTCTACATATTTATGAATTCCTAAGCACATTTGGAGAAACACTTGGCTTCGATATGGATAGTCTCCCTAGTGTAAGTAATCTACAAAAGGCCTTTTTACATGTCGAAGAAAACGAAGAAGAATTGCTCAGTGTTCTTAGTCATTTACTCGTTTGTGCTGTTGAGGATCCTGGTATGCCAAATCCTAATAAACATTTGACTAATTTCGGGCAAACACTCAAGGTGAGTCATAGCACATTTTTCGTATACTGAAGTATATTCCTTGATCTGTGATCCTCAATAAAGCTTTTTTCCTGTTTGCGTACTTTAGCAAGCGGACATCACATTTGGAAGTCTCTCTGAAGTTTTAAGATTGTATTTGGAAGGGATAGCAGACTCGGAACCAGAAGCTGGAATGTATTCGCAATGGCTTTCTGACGCCCCTTTCCAAGCGTTGGCTCCTTCGCGAAAGTCGGGCATTGTTGCTTTTGTATGTGACATTCTTCTACAAAATAAAGCTGTATTGAAGCATTTGGACTCGAGTACTGAATCTGCTCACGGAAGCAAAAAGGAGCGACAACAAAATGATATCAAGATACGTCGTCTTCGAATGTTGTGTGCACGAAAAGCAGTTGCAATGGCTGCTTCCGAAGTTAAAAAGCCTGAATCTAAACCTGAAGAAGAGTCTTCACCTTCGAAAGACAAAGATGGTGAAAAAGAAAAGGGTGAAGAGGAAGGAGGATCTCAGACACCAACAACGGAAGATGGTCCCGCTGCAACTGCAGAATTTGAAGAGACAAAAGACAAACCGGAAGAGACGAAAGTTGAAGTTACGGAAGGAAGTGAACCACCGCCTGATGATATTAAAATATCGTTTTCTCGCCCGTTAACACCATTAAACTCTATTCCACTAACGCCAGCCACTCCTGGGGCTAATACTCCTTTGACAACGACTGCAATAGAATCCGATTCGTCCGAGGAAACAGTTGGAGGTGGTCATATGGAGACCGAGTCTGAACAAGATGCCAAACTATCCATTGAAGAAATTCGTTTAAAGATGAACCAGCTGCATGCTGAAAATGAAGTATTACGTCACAGTATGAATGAATCCTTGAGAATTATTCGTTCAAGCTCTCTAGGACAGGATCGTTGGAGGCGTCGCTACTGGAATCTTCCTAACGCTGGGGGCATATTTGTTGAAGGTGGAGCTAGCGGTGAATTTGTGGAACTTCGAAAAAAAGTTAAAGAGAGACTAGCTCAGTTAGATGCTCAAGTAGAGCTTGCCATTGAGAATGGAATTAAAATGGAAATTAAAGACGAAAACGACGAAGAACCCATGGAAGTGGAAAATACAACGGAAGTTAAACCCGAAATCAAGAAAGAAGCAAATGAAGACCTGAAAAGTGAGAATGAACCAGAAACTGAAACGGAAAGTGACAAAGAATCTCTATCTAAAAAGTGTACAGAAGAAAATGGCACAGCTGCCATTGTAAATGGACACGATGACCCTTCTGAGAAAAGTTCAGTACCTGTAGTGACGAATGGACATGCTGTTAATGGAGATTTAAAGAGTGAAAGCAGTACACCTACGACGACTGGTCCAACGATATCCACTTCCGAATTGTTCGAAGTGCCTCCTCCTGTAATTAAAATATTTAGTTTGGCTCCACGGCCTCCTTGCAGTGCTAAAACGAAAGAAGTGGAAGAAAATGAAGGAGAAAACGGCAAAGAAGTTGAAGAGCAAACTGACGACGATATTCTCGTCGAGAAAGTTCGAAGTGACTTGTGGAATGATTGGTGGTTACTTTCTAATGACATTGTCGAGATTTTGTGCCCCAAAGGTGTACGAGAACGAACCGTAAGAACAAATTTGAACACTATTCTTGGGAAAGACACCAGCAGCTCGAGTCATCATGGCCATCATCACCAAACAGTGAAAGAACCCGAAGAACTAGATGATGAAGATATACCCGTAAATTGTCATTCACCCGTTGCAGGATGGGACCCAGAACTAAATTATAAAGTGCATTTACAGCTTCTCGAAACTCTGGAAACCTTAGAGGAACGAGTTGCTTCTGCATCTCTTCAGGTCAAGGTATGGCTGACTGATATCGCATTCATTACTATTCTATTTTTATCTGCGCTGGAATTCCAATGACTTATTGAAGTGTATCGCTTACCATTTGTGTACAGGGCTGGCAGCTTCCAGCTCCACGTGCAGAGGCGACGTCACAAGCTTGCAGTTTGTCAGAAGAAGGTATTCTTGAAGTAGTAAAGGACCGTTTAATCGATTTGGAATCTGCTATCGAACGGAGGTATTTGAAACCGCCCCTTGGAAAATCGGCCAATGACCTGAGTATCTCTACAATTGTTGGAGCTCAGCAAGCACAAGCTGCCAAAGCTGGTTCTTCTGGCAGCGATCAACGTAATGATCGAAGCTCAAGTGACGGTGCTGGAAATTCTGATGTTGACGATACAGTGAATGCCAAACCTCAACAAGGTTCACGGTAAGCTCTCATTTCCGGTTTCTCGGTAAAAATAATTGTTCGGGGTATTATTATGTATGATCACTTTCTTCTGTGATTCTGTAATAACGTTCAACAATGTGTTCATTTGTAGAGCCCTTGCTCATTGGAGAGATGGAATTGCAAAATCTATCACTCCTGGTCCACTGTCAATGGCCCTTTATACTTTGGATTCTTCAATAGCGTGGGACAAATCTGTGATGAAGGCATCTTGTCAATTGTGCAAGGGTGGTGATCATGAAGACCGCCTTCTTCTCTGCGATGCGTGTGACCGAGGGTATCATACGTACTGTTTCCGTCCACCATTGGATAATATTCCAGATGGAGATTGGTATTGTTGGGAATGCATTAATAAAGCCACCGGCATCAAAGGATGCATCGTTTGTGGAAAAGGACCTTCTGCGGGGAAGCTGTTGGCATGTGATAAGTGTGTGAAAGCTTTCCATGCTGATTGTTTGAATCCACCACTTGCAAAGGTACGCTCTTGCTAATTGCTATTCATTTCCTATTGGGCTCTCAAGCATTGTTTTCCACTGGAACAAAACGTATTATGTATTTTATTTATGCAAAATGTATTTTATTTTTGTAGGTTCCTCGTGGAAGGTGGCATTGTCCAGACCATCGTAAGCTGAGCCCTGTCCGTAAACGAAAGTCTAATACGTCCAGCTCTGCTGCAAATAAGGAAACGAATATGGATGACTCAACGAATGAATCAAAAAGTGGATCTGGTCAAACGTCTTCCAGTGACAAAACCTCTGCTGCGCAGAGCTCAGAATCCAAAAAGGAGAAAGAGTCGGCAAAGGAAGATAAGTCAAGCAGTCAAACTGCTAAAGAGAAAGACATCGGATCAAATGAAGGGAGTAAAACTCCAAATGAAAAGTCTGGGAATTCTACAAACGCAGCGCCAGAAAAGACTGCACCAGCACCTTCTCCACCAAAACCCAAAATAAATAAGAAGCAACGAGCAGAGCAATTGTGGTGTGAAAGACTTTTAGGCGATTTAAGTGGTCATGAAGATGCATGGCCATTTCTGGAGCCCGTGAAAGACTGCACCAGCTCCTTCTCCACCAAAACCCAAAATAAATAAGAAGCAACGAGCAGAGCAATTGTGGTGTGAAAGACTTTTAGGCGATTTAAGTGGTCATGAAGATGCATGGCCATTTCTGGAGCCTGTGAATACGAGACAGTTTCCCACGTACAAAAAGGTAATAAAAATAATATATTTAGAATCCGTGATCAAAGCAAATCATATTATTACATGGCACATTACTTTTATCTTGTATCACTAACTAATAAATTAATTACTTAATTTGAAGGTTATCAAGACCCCAATGGACTTGCAAACCATCAAGGGGAGACTTAATTTTATTACATGGCACATTACTTTTATCTTGTATCACTAACTAATAAATTAATTACTTAATTTGAAGGTTATCAAGACCCCAATGGACTTGCAAACCATCAAGGGGAGACTTACAACGTACAAGAACCGAGAAGGTTTTTTGAATGATGTTCGAATGATATTCGACAATTGTGAAACTTTTAATGAAGATGATTCTCCAGTCGGGAAAGCGGGTCATTCTTTAAGGTTGTTTTTCGAGGCCAAGTCAGTTGGCCATACGGGAAAAGGGTCTCACGCCAAAGATAAGGACAAAGAAAAAGAGAACTCAACTGTTGGAGGGAAGGAAAGTAGTAACGCAACGTCAGGGTGTGTGCAGCCTATGGAAGTTGACGGGGTAGGATCTGAATGAAAAGGACATGTATTAACGACATTTAACTTAAACGTAACTTGTATCTGATTGAAACATTTGTACTTTTTTGTACGTAGTTAACTTATGACAAAATCGTAGCTTTAAAACTGAGTAGTTATGAAAAACTACAATACGCATGTTTAGATATTCCATGTGTCAGCTTCTGTGGGCCTGTTTGTAACTTTAGACTGTATTTTTTGTAGCATTTTTGTACCATCAATTTTTTGTTAACTGTTAAGTATTACTAAATTATAGCAACTTTTTGATTTTCCAAGACAAACAGACAAAGCATTATTGTGAAGCACACAAATTACACACCTAAAAATGTTATCTCGCGTTGTGGTAATAGTGATAGCGATAGCAGTATTCAGGACATTTTTTCATTGTGTTCCAGTGCTTGATTTTATATTGATACTGTTCTTTGCTGAACTCGTATTGGTATGTAATGGTGAAGTTCATTCGAAGTTGGTGAGAAGAATGACGTGAAAAACGTACGTAAAATTACCAAATTAGATATTATGACTAACTACGCGAAACCTGACAAGTTAACACAACTGTCTTTTTGTATCTCTTTACATGAAAACGTAAACCACCTTCTATTGTATAATATTTTTTGCTTCATTTTTTTGTACTAATTAACTTTAATTGAAACGATACTGACCAATCCTTGGACGAAGTTCAATAATAAATGCTTTGTAAACCTTGGATTTAATGGTATTAAAATAAATTCATAAAGCCTTGTAAAATTCAAACATAATTTATTTTTTGCTTTCCATAAGTTTTATTAAGATCCTTCTTTTCATTCGATCATTTGCACTTTGGTTAGTCACAACAAGTCGTCCTTCAATTAAAATTAACCCGTATGACTCAAAATTTTTACAACTAATAATGCACACTTCTTAATATTATATTTGTGGTTTATATGATAAACAGTCGAGTGGAGGTCACAAATTACAATATATAAAAATCTCATATGTTAATTTTTCGAACGCAAACTTGCAAACTCGTACTAGTTAACCATATTTTTTAAATTACAGTTTATAACCAACTAACTCTGAAATCCAACAGGAAGCACAGGTATAAAATAACTTACGGAGGACATAATGTACAATACAATGGACGAAATGTCACAATGCATAAAGGTAGGTAGGAAAGAACTGGCTGCAAGATTTCAACATATATCTTTACCATGAATCATTATTTGACTAAAAAAAATGTTTGAACAATGCATTTCATTCCAAGACATTGCATTTAACGTAACGACTCGTATTACGTACAAACTACAGTTTATCAGGCAAGATTGAGAAAATGTACAGCGTGCGATTACAATTCAGTTCGAGAAAAAAGCTACTCAGAAAGCTCAATGAGTACTTCAACTTACAGAGAAAAAGCCCTCGTAGTCGTAGCTTTCATAGAAGAGATCATTTCAAAATCAATAAGCATTATTTACAAATGAATGCAATAATTATTTATATTATAACAATTTGAGTCGACGACACTACACTGGTCAGAATTTACTAACAAATATTGAATATTGAAGATGTTTTTTAAATTAGAATTACGACGACTTTACAGAGAAGACACTTATCATGGACGGTTCACTGTTTCTTGTTGAGTACGTTTTTGATATTTCTCAAGAATGAGATTTCAGGTTCGTAAATTTTGTTTATAGTTAAACTTAACTTAATTGTGCCTTTACATTCTTCTGCTTTTTGGCAACGGTGGGCTGGTAACTTCATGTAAACCATTTTCTTTTTCTTCATTGCACTTTATTGTTGCGATTGGCATTTCTACGTGGACGATTAGTGTCTCGAGAACTAGAACTACTGGAACTCTGTAAAGGATACAAGAAACATAATGTTACACGGGGTAAAAAACTGAAGAAAGTTTTAAAAGACCAAGGCCAAATCAGCAGCCCAACAATCCAAAAATTGTATGTATGCAGAATTAGGTAATTTATTTACAAACTGCTCATACTTAATGACAGTTAGAAATTATAGCAGATTTATGTTTCTCAGCATGTGATTTAAAAAATTCAAAGTCAGGACCAGTAAGATCATTACTTTAGGAAAAGGCTTGGACGGCTTGGAGTATGAGTCACACGATGCTAATAAGGCTACGTTCACATTATAAGTTAGAAACGCTTACGTCATTCGTTCAGTTCACGTGCAACATTAAATATGTTTGAAAATATTACCTAGTATCGTTCGTTCGATCTAAATGTTGAACTGTTCATTATTTTTTGCTGGTACGTTGACTTCGACTTAGCTCTTCCAAGTCCTGTTGACTTTTATTAGATGAAGAAGTAAAAGGTTGTAAAACTCTTCGAAAAGATTGTGAAGAAAACAAAGCTCCTGATTTTAAAATGGGTTTGCTATCACTACCACTAAATGACCTTCTAACTTTAGCTTTATCAACTTTCTCTTCTGAAGATGACATTTCTACCTGTTTCCTAATAAAATCCGTAGAAGGCGATTTTGTGACCTGTCTGCATTCCCCACTTTGTTCGCCTTTATCAGGAGCTCCAGTCTTAAACTCTTTAAGAGTCGTTTTTGGAACTAATTTTACGTTGAGTTTGCCTGTACTGATTACTCCTTCCTCAGAAACTGCGTCCTCGCTTAGTTTCCGTTCGGAAGTATCAGTTTTGTCTTTTATTACATTTTCTCCTTCACAGTCGAAAAAGTCGTCAGTTTCACTACTTTTGGTAGGGGAATTTTGATCTCTATCTTCAGAACTGTCTTCCTCGTCAATCTCTGAAGGCAAATAACCTGACATTACTGGTAGAACGGGAGGAAACTGCGATGCGAGAAAGCCAGAGAAATCTTTTGCAAGTAAAGTTGGACTTTGCGACATGTTGGCATTGGCATAAGATGGTGGGTACCACCCGAAGACAATCGGCATCGTCATGTCCTCCGGAACCGCCATGGGCATTGGATAACACCCAAACTTTCAACGAAATCCAACAGTGAAACAGCGTTGACAGGTTTTTGATTTTATTATGCAAATAAAGAGCGCCCATTTTCATTATTTACCTCTGCTGGTTTCCGGGGACTTCGACGTGTGACACGAGATTTTGATGGCTTCTGCTGTTGCTGTAATTCCTGTAGATTTCCGACAGATGCAAATCGCCCCACTTGTGCTAGTCCTTCCATATCAACGTCCATGTGAACAAAGCCATCCGTTACCTCTCCTTCGCCTTCACTAAAAGCAAAGTCAGCTTGATCTTCTCCGCGCTGAACATTTTCTTGAGTTCGTCCTCTGTGGATAAATTACACATAAAACAATAAAAACAAAATCCACAGGAATAAATTTCATAAATAAATATGCGGTAAAATTACCTGGAACGGGGAACCCGATCTAGATGATTAACTGATCTGCTAACTGGCAGTCTACGTTCTGGACCTGAAACACGAAGGACGAATAATGTAAATGTCTGGATTCATATAACAGCTTTTGTTTGTATGTACCTTCCACCTTGTGCGTCTACGAAAATAGTGCACTTACTTGTATCAGAATCGTTTGCAATTGCTCTATTATTTGCATTTCGATCGTTCTCAAAGGAAACCCATTCGCCGCTCCGAATGCTCTGGAGAAATTCTCTATGTGCGCCCTAGAATTTAGCACCAAATAGTTGTACACACAGATTCAATCTATGCATAACCGTTAAAAAAATGCACAATTAGTAACTTACCCTGACTGATTGAGACATGATGAAATCAGTAAAGTATTTCATAGCCCGTGAACCCCACATGAAAAGCACGCTGCCAGTCTGACTCTTAAACTGGACAATAGTAGCATCGATTTCCTACATAATATACCAAACATTTCAGTTTTACAGTGTCCATCTGAAGTCTGAAGAGTCTGAACTGAACTATACTCCACAAATCCCTTCACAGCCATTCACAAGACGCAGCATAAATTGTGTTTTCTATTTATACCTTTTCATGAGTAACGAAGTAAGGATGAATGTAGTGGCGATAGAGGAAACTGCCACCGCGCGTTGTCGGCGACAACATCCACAACAGAAATATGATTTTCAACTCATAGTAGAAGGGAAACCTGAAAAGTGCATAATAGGTAATAGGATTAGGGAAATGTCCTTTGAGAGATGTAAGTCAACAAGCTGTCACTTCACTGTGCAGTTTTGACAACGACGATAGCTTTGTAACTGTTGTACTTGTAACGTTGTCGTTGTAACTCACCAAATTCCAATGAAAGTATCTGTAAATGCTTCTATGAAGCTGTATATGGCAAATGCAATCCAATACATCATCCAATTGACCTAGTGTAACAAATAAACCACTTTAAATTAATTGAATGTTTTAACTGGCGTACAACGAAAGCTGATGCTAACTGCACACGATGCCAAAATGAATAGAAATCAAATAATGTGTAATGTGACTATGTGGATATGTATGGTTAACTTATATAAAAAGCTTACATATTCTTTTACATCTTTACTCTTCACGGCTTTGAAGGAACAATAAGCAGGGTATATGAGACCATAACCTAATCTGTAAAGGCGAAAACCGAAAAACAATATTAAAAGTTGAGCTCTGAGTATATACTATAAATTACCAGCTAAATAAAATAAACATGAATTAACTTTACCTAATAACGTGTGAGAGGATCCAGGCAATCATTTTGGACGAACAAAAACGTGATGGTTTACACTTTTACACTGAAAATATAACGGCAATTATGGCGGGAGGACAAGAGTAAAGAAGATGGAAAAGAAAATGTCAGTTACGACACTTCCGGATTTGTCCACAGAGTCCACACCACCAATGTTACCAACTGGATTGGAATGAATACAGTTTTAGACAAGAAGAAAAAAAATTAACGAACGTAAAAAAACGAAAAGGGAAGTTTTGTATTTTGAGCTGCTCCTGCAGCTGAGCAACCCTAGGAACAACGCTCACTGCACGACTGAAAGCCACAGTAAAAAGCAATGCCAAGCCAAATGCAAAGAGCCAAGCAATCGAGAAGCCAACACAAAAAGCCAAAAGCATGGAATAGAATAGGAAGTTTATTATTACTCTTGCTCTGTGTATACATGTTACCATGTACGCCATGCCATTGATGCCATGCACATGTACGTATAATACCTGTAAAATGTTTTGTGCTTATCATTATCAGCTTATCTTAATTCTATTTAGCTTATACATACTACTTGTTACAATAACCTTTAAGCTGTTCCACCCTTCTTGTTTTTGGCTACTAACCAGCTACTATATAGCTGTGCTGTGTACTAACAAACTAACATTGTCTATGTAAAAATGATCATAATCTGCTGCGAAAAATTTTAAGACTTGACATGCCACAGGAAGGACGAGCCGTGCAGGCCGTGCTTGCATATAAGATATAATAACATGAAAGAATGTACAATAAAAATACGTATTTTTTGGTGAATATGAGTTTGCGAATTTCAATAATGGATTCCATGCAAATATTGATCACGCTCAATTTTGTATCTAATAATAATAGTCCAATGCAGTGCAATAGCACTAGGTTGACTTAGGTACTGCTCCTGCAGTACTACTGCGCTTTTGTAGTTGATGATAGCGCGTGCCTAAAAAATTTTCCAAAATGTACATTGTTCTGT